>VDFB02374160.1:0-76818 GCA_007258455.2 Sequoia sempervirens
AGGGCACATGTTAGTCTTTTCCATTTATTGGGCAATAAAGAGTTTGAAGTGATTGAAAGAATCAAATGTAGCTCTTTACTCTAGATGCTTTATTCTCATTCGGTTATTAATATATCTAGATATAAACCATGATGACTTAAATCAAAACTAGAAGAAATCTCATGAAAACTACAAGAAGAGATCAATGATTAGATGAATCATGGAAATGAAACCAACTCCATAAGCCACAACAAACAAATATGCAATGCAAATGAGAATACAGGCCTTCAAAGGAGTTGTCATGGATAAAGAATCACCCTCCCTTTGATCTCTTGTGAGAATGCTTGAAAACTCTTCAGTTATCCACAATATCCACATGCTATGAGCTCTGATACAAATATTATGCATAGTTCTTCAAAGTTTATTCAATCTGGTGCTATTATTTTTATCCTGTGATTCAAGCTTCAAACCAATCCCTCTCATTAGTATTTGTCTTCCAGAACTGTCTAGAAGAGGGTAATCAAAATTAGTACTAGAATATCTGAAATTCGAAGATCCTTTCCCTCAAACTGAAGCTTTGGTCTTGAAAAACTAGAGTTGAGATAAGCCAAGAACTAGTGGAAGGGAAGTTGAATGAAAATTAAGAGCAACTAAAATCCTTCCTAAGAAAGTGCCCTTTCCACTATAACTGTCGGTTCTAGTGTCTCCTTGTTCATTTTTTCTGGCATCTTCTCATTATTCATTTCTTGATAGAGAGCTTCTGAAAGATGTGCAAGATGTTCTTCAATCTCAACAATCAATGTTGAATGGAAGCATTTCTCTTGAAAATAAGGTGCTAAATCATTTATCCTTGAAGGAGATTTATGTGCATGAAGAGAACTTAGGAGGTCTTCCAGAATATTCTTGGACTCCTCATCTATGGTATCTTTTATTTGACTAACCTTAGTTCGAAAATAAGTGTTAAGGCGACCAAACTAATCTTCATCATTTGTCATAATAAATCTAAAACTCAACCCAAGTAAATTGACACTTTTTAGGTCCCCTCTCTTGACAAGCCAACCCTCAGTAGTAGTTAATTTGTGAAAATGGGTTTCAACATCTTTGTAACTTGCCAAAGATGTAACTATGGCTTCAAGGCATTTACCAACCTTAACTCTCTCACGTAGATCTGCAAATCCATTAGCTATTATTTGTTTCATCCTACTAACAAATAGGCTTTCAAAAAGTTCATCCCATAGACTTCTTGAGTGCTTCAAAACAATCTCACACATGCATTGGCATGGAAACTCAACATTTGAACCAAAAAATATTTTTAGCCACTCCAAGCTCCCTTCAAATGCATCCAGACTGTCCAATGTTTATTTGATCAATGTCTCATTCTTTGTAAGTTCCTTGCCACTTTTCACAAGATCAAGCAAATACTTTCCCCCAAGCCTATCTATAGAGAGAATATCATTTGCACATGTCTTAAGCCACGCTAAGCAAGCCTCTGATATAAATTCACTCAAAAAAGTCATCATGGTAGCTTGTAGCTTCTCTCTATGAGATTTCCACAACTGCACCTCATTGTCTGGGTTTGGAATCCCACCAAACAACTGTGATTTAGGTGGCATTGCCAACACAATCTTATAAAAAAGAGGCAAATCATTTAGAACATCCAAGAAGAGTTCCCCAACCTAACATAGTGTTACCTATATGACTCTTACCACATTACAAAAAATGGAACTAACTGCCCCCACCTTATTGGTCTATCGGTTGGACATGTCTTTTGGTTCCAACGATGCATCAACAGTTCTATTTTTTCGTCGGCGTGAGGATCTTCTATTGACGTGACAAGGTCTCCTATTCTCATGATGGTCTGATGGGGATGTCTCCACCAATGACATCCCCATCAGACCATCGCGGGAACAAGAGACCTCATCCCGTTGATAGAAGATCCTCACGCCAATGAAAAAATAGAACCATTGATGCATCGGCCCCGGAACTAAGCTCGTTAAACATTTCGAACATGATAATGAAGTCTTCTAACTTCATTTACATCGGAATGAAATAATAGATGGAGTTCAGGGGTTCTGTTTTAGATGATATGGAAAAAAAATTTTGGAACCAAATAGAGTTGAATGGGTGTTTCAAACTCAATCAAATCTTATTTAAAACAGCCCAACATGAAGACAAGTGTACTTAGAAGATTGGGATTGCTTTTTTTGATCATCATGATTTGGTTTTCAACATCTTTGTAACTTTCCAGAGATGTAACTATGGCTTCAAGGCATTTACCAACCTTAGATGTAGTTGACCTCCACCCTCATGCTCTTGTTTCAATTTAGTTTCTTCCCAACCCTACAAATCACAAACTAATAAATGGTAAGCCTTGAAATCATGGAACAAAAAACTACAAGAGACAAAGCAAGCATACAACATTAAAATTGTGACTTATAGCAGTAAAAGAAAAGAAGCAGTAGGCAGTTTGATATACAATCAGAAAAGGGCATTTTATGAGGCTTCCTTAAGGAATCAAATTAAAAATTAAATAAAATCATGCTTCAAATTCCATTTCAATGTTCAGTTGTACAATAGATGTCATCCTACTTTGTTTGAGAACTCTTACTAAATTCCCAAAAATAGGAGTTCCCAAATGATGCCAATAGATATTATAAATAGAAAACAAACAACATTTTTTTCATATAAAAACAACAAGAGTTGATTCATAGCCCCTATGAAAATCTCTAACTTTTTGGTTCCCCTTTGATACTTTTCTGCATACTTACAAATTACATCTCCATGATTAATATGGACTGGAAGGGTTGAAAGGGCACATGTTAGTATCTTCCATTTATTGGGCAATAAATAGTTTGAAGTGACTGAAAGAATCAAATGTAGCTCTCTACTCTAGATGTTTTATTCTCATTCGGTTATTAATATATCTAGATATAAACCATGATTACGTAAATCAGAACTAGAAGAAATCTCATGAAAACTACAAGAAGAGATCAATGATTAGATGAATCATGGAAATGAAACCAACTCCATAAGCCACAACAAACAAAATATACAATGTAAATGAGAATACAGGCCTTTAAAGGAGTTGTAATGGATAAAGAATCATCCTCCCTTAGATCTCTTGTGAGAATGCCTAAAAGCTCTTCAGTTATCCACAATATCCACATGCTATGAGCTCTGATACAAAGATTGTGCATAGTTCTCTATTTATTCAATTTGGTGCTATTATTTTTATCCTATGATTCAATCTTCAAACCAACCCCTCTCATTAGTATTTGTCTTCCAAAATTATCTAGAAGAGGGTAATCAAAATCAGTACTGGAATATTTGAAAGTTAAAGATCCTTTCCCTCAAACTGAAGCTTTGTTCTCAACAAACTAGAGCTAAGACGAGCCAAGAACTAGTGGAAGGGGAGTTGAATGAAAATAGAGAGAAACTAAAAGCCTTCCTACGAAAAGTTCCCTTTCCACTATAATTGTTGGTTCTAGTGTCTGCTTGTTCATCTTTTCTGGCATCTCCTCATTTTTTATTTCTTGATAGAGAGCTTATGAAATATGTGCAAGATGTTCTTCAATCTCAACAATCAATTTTGAGATAAAATGGAAACATTTCTCTTGCAAATAAGGTGCTAAATCATTTATCCTTGAAGGAGATTTATGTGCATGAAGAAAACTTGGAGGTCCTCCAGAATATTCTTGGACCCCTCATCTATGGTATCTTTTATTTGACTAACCTTAGTTCAAAAATAAGTGTTAAGGTGACCAAACCAGTCTTCATCATTTGTCATCATAAATCTAAAACTCAACCCAAGTAAATTGACACTTTTTAGGTCCCCTCTCTTGGCAAGCCAACCCTCACTAGTAATTAATTTGTGCAAATGGGTTTCAACATCTTTGTAACTTGTCAAAGATGTAACTTCAAGGCATTTACCAACCTTTACTCTCTCACACAGATCTATAAATCCATCAACTATTATTTGTTTCATCCTACTAACAAATAGGCTTTCAAAAAGTTCATCCCACAGACTCTTTGAGTGCTTTAAAAAAATATCACACACACATTGGCATGGAAATTCAACATTTGAACCAAAAACCATTTTTATCCACTCCAAGCTCCCTTCAAATGCATCCAGACTATCCAATTTTTCTCTGATCAATGTCTCATTCTCTGCAAGTTCCTTGCCACCTTTCACAAGATAAGGCAAATACTTTCCCCCAAGCCTATCTGTAGAGAGAATATCATCTGCACATGTCTCAAGCCACACTAAGCAATACTTTGATATAAATTCACTCAGCAAAATCATCATGGTAGCTTGTAGCTTCTCTCTATGAGCTTTCCACAACCGCGCCTCATTGTCTGGGTTTGGAATCCCACCAAACAACTGTGATTTAGGTGGCATTGCCAACACAGTCTTATAAAAAAGAGGCAAATCGTTTAGAACCTCCAAGAAGAGTTCCCCAGCCTGACATAGCATTACCTATATGACTCTTACCACATTATAGAAAATGGAATTGACTACCCCCACCTTATTTTGCATAAGCTTTATCTAGTACAATGTGCTCCCACCTGTTATGTGGTTGGTTAAATTTGTTTCCAAAGCATTGGTTCCTTGCCTCCATTGGATTTTTAATTCTTTGCTACCTTGGTTGAGTTCTTGAGTTGCATTAATGGAAAATTGGTTCATCAAATTTATGTGAAGGCCAAGAACTTTGCCTCTACCTTCACCTTTCTATTATATTATTTCATTGACTTGTTATAGGTTGAGGTTATATTTCATTTAAGTGATTTGATCTTGTTTGTTTGATGATTGGATAATGGTCCCATAATCTTGGTAGACCAGCATGGTGGGTTCAATATCCATATATTGATCTGCCAAAAAGGTCTCTATTGTTAGCATGGGCATAGCAATCAAGAGCACCATTCAACCTCACTTAGACAAATTTCACAAAAAAATAGGCTTCAATCTCTCAATTCCTCCAATCCTCAAGTGTTGTAGACAAGATATAAAACCATTCTTAGATACCCTTTAATGACTTCTAAAATATATCCCAAATTCACCAAGGTTGTTTTGGAACAACCTATAAATTGCAATTAAACCTGCAAATTACATTTGATTTAAAGTTTCTAAAGCCTTTTCAATAGATCTAATTTGTGTATATCCTGCAATTATTCTAGTCCATGAGACCACATTTATTTGAGGCATTTTTTCAAACACTTCAAGTTCCTTGTCTATGATCCCACATTTAGCATACATGTTGGTGCAAGAGCACCTAAGCTTCCATTTTCAAATTTGAAGGCCATTGCATCTTAGTAGGTCATTTTAGCATTTGAGGAGGTCATTTTATGTTAATTAGGTCTTGTGAGACCATTCACTATGAATTAGGATGATTTTAGATTCAATTGGGTAAAAGAGACAAAGTTGCAAACAAGTTTTAAAATTGCAAACTATCAAAAGTTGTTGCAGGTCATTTTTATCAAGTTTTGCAAAATTGCTAAATATAGTGCAACATAACAAATTTTGCATGTTTGATGAAAATAGATGCTCCTCCATCGAACAACAAATGTGCATTGATAAATTGAATATATACTTGATATACCAATTTAAATAATAAGGAAATATTAAACTGGAGACAACTAGATAATTGAATATTTTCAACAAATTGATACCAATATAAAGCCATAGAATTAGACATCTTTCATTGATTTCCTCAAAATCATATCTACAACATAGTATTTTGAAATGGAAACATTATGGAAGCTTTCTATTGTCTATCTATCCCTATTCACCTACTATCTTCTCCTATATCCTTCTTTTGGTCCTAGTCTCTCTTATATACATGAGAGGCAACAAGCTTCAAACCAAAAGACACGACTCTTGATAATAAAACATGATTTTGAACTTAATTTAAGAAACTAACACAATCATAAACATGTGTACCAATCCACTAATCTTTGAGTAAAATCATGTGGTCATCTAAGACCTGTTCAAAGCTTTTATTGTATGATAGGGTCCACATCATTACCATCGAATAATTCTAACTGTTTTTCAGCTGTGCTTGAATTATCCACTACCAGATTTATAAACAGATTGAAAGTTGAGAGGTGATCAATGTACTCCTATTCTACATGAGTGTCAGCGTTGGATATGACCACCTTCATATCATACTCTATGTACATGAATTTCTCAATTTGTTTATGAGTATTCTGCAAGACCATAACCTCATCATTGATCTCCTACAATGCAATTGTTAGAAACTCTGTAAATTCTGCTTTCCAATCATCCCTTTCTCAAAGATTCCCTGTTTCATCATGGAGTGTAGGAACTAAATTAAAACAACAAAGTTCTTCTTTGAGTCTTTCTTGATATTGGTTGTGGGATCTCACCAAGTCATTATATCTTTGTAGTGTTTAGTCTTTCAGGATCTGTTTACCCAAAAGTTCCTTCTTTTTATCGATCATTCTTCCTTGTAACCAGACATTCTCCTCTAGTGTTGATTGTATTTGCTTAAATACACCCCAATAATCATCAACTTGCTTTATCAGCTTATTGAACCTCTCTTTGATTATCTCAGACACAACATTGTACTTAATGATTTTCACCTTTGTTTCTAGTGTTTTACACTTTTCTTGGGCTTTCAAATGGAATTTTTTCTAATAGGATGCATCAACTAATGCATCTAACACTCTCTTATCCTTTTCGAGCCATGAAGTGTACAATTATGGAGCAGAAGAGGAAGATGACATCTCCATTTGATGTGATAACTGCTTTTTCAATTTGTCATTCTCTTTGACCAATTTTTCAATTTGTGCTCTAGTGAATTTTGCCACATTGGCATTCAGCTTTGCAGTTTCTGAGGGATTAGTGTTAGCAACTCTTTTGACCAAAAGGTGTCCAAATACTTGATTAGGATTTTCAATCACTGTCGACCTCTTCTCATGAGGGTATAGTGACCAAATAAGCAAGGCATCCTCATCTGGATTGTATCCAGACCCTGAATATATCTTATCACTAGCTTCCTCTAATAAGTTCATTGTTGTATCCCTTCTTTTTTTGAAACTATCGAACACAATTGTTGAGCTCATGTCCCATCTTGGTAGAAGTAGTACCCCAACCTCTTGAAGTAATTATCTACCTCTTTCAGGAGTGATGGCTTGCATTTCCCTATCAACCTCCTTTTTCAATTCTTCTAAGGCATCAACTTCCTTTTCAAGAGTAATGTCTTGCTCCTTTTGTCTTATTTTCTTCCCCTTATACTCATAGACAAATGATTTGAACTTAGGATTTTTAACAAAATCATTATAAAAAATGAATTCATGACCAGCCTTGACCCTAATGTCATCAGATAACTCATCTGATGTTTCAAATTTTACAAGTTCTTAAGGGGGCTCATATTGTGTAATCATAGGGTCTTTATTTGTTCCCGAGGGGGCTCATATTGTGTAATCATAGGGGCTTTTATTTTTTCCACTGGTTGCTCCTCTCCATCACTCTCCTCATCACTTCCTTCCTCTTCACTATTGTCAATGGAGAAACATACATTAGGGATGGGTTATGGGGGTATGTGATCCAAAGGCTCCACATCCTCAGCCTACATTCCTGTGTAACTCATATGAGATGTACTAAAATCGTATGAGGGCACATCTTTTACTATTTCATTCATATGAGCAATAAGTTGCTCAAGCCTAGCCAAGGGATCTTGTATATCAAAAAATGCTTCTCTATATGATGGGGAATTCTTTCCCTTCCATTCCTTTGCAAGCACAACTTTATTATATGAATCCATTCTCTCACCAGTGGAAGCTTCATCTCGGTTCCTGATCACATCATCAAGTGGAAACCAATGCTCATAACCTGACAAATTATGAGTTAATCTTGCTTGATGAATAAATTTGTCTGGATCAAATTTCTTTCTTTCATACCTAATAGGAAAGTTGTAATGAGCTAACTTAGCATCAATTTCTTCATATCCTTCAATGGAACATACTATGAAATCTCCAAAACAAAGAGTTCCAAGCAAGAGTGATTGTTTATTATGACTCTTGAGATGTTTAATATCAAACCTTGCTAATTGTCGTACTATTTCCAAATAAGCAACTCTGTTAGGAACCACTCGGGGTAGAAATTGTGGAACCCCTTCAAATCCATAAACCCTTATTACTGTGCAATCAAAGAAGGCATACCATGCAGTCTCTCCAATTATGGTTCACCTTTCCTCTTGGGTTGTTTTCCTTTAGTCTCAAAAATCTCTGCACCTTAGGGGATAAATTGTGATCATATGAATAACCTAGCAACTTCATTAGTGGTTTAACAAAATATTCTTCAAAATATAAATACTGAGACCTCTCACATCGACTATCTCATAGTGCAGTCCACATTTGTACAAGTTTAAAGTTTCCATCTTTATTTGTGTCTTTGATTCTTAATTCTTTACCCCACACATTTCTAGCATGTCCCCCATATAAAAGTAAATGCATTAACAAGGAATAGTGTTTGAAATCTATGCAATCACTGCTTTTTTTTTATTCTTTCAAGCCCTTGATTTAGGGCATTCACCAAATAGTTTGCATAGTCAAATGACCTAGCATCTTTTCTTTGTATATTAGCTGCTAGAACCATCGGTGCAATAGACATAAGTGGTGGAACCTCAATTCCCAAGACTTGACCAACTGAGTAGTAGGTATATTGGAAGTATTCTTCAAAAAAATCTATATGAAATGGAGGGTTTTCATTGCTCGAAAATTTTCTGAGTTGAACTTGCTCATTCTTAGGTATGTGCAAAGCTAGCTTCCATCTCTTGTAACTAGTATCCATGCAACGATATTCTGTCAAAAAGTCTCTAATGGTGAATGGCAAGTTCATGGGACCTTCTAACTAAAATACATTAGAGATTAGGTCTTGGGAGATAACGAGCATATCGGCCCCATTTGGTGATTGGATAGTTCTTTTCTTGGCATTATACCAATTGGACAAAGCTTTCACCAATTCTACTTTGATGAACACGTTTTGCACCACAAGTCTTCCTAAGTTCAGTCTCCATGGGTTATAGACTGGTTGAAATCTGAATTTTTTTCTATAGTGATACATAAAATTCTCATAGCCCCAGTGTGGCGTCCAAACATCCCCAAGACCCCTATGTTTATCTAACAATTTACTTGCTTGAACACTTCTTATGGGTTTTGGTCGTGACCCCAGACACTGATCTATCAAGTCTTGGTTTAAATTCCTCTTTTCAATTTTTTGTTTCTTTGCCTTAGGTTTTTCCACATTTTCTTCCATTGCAAACTCTAAAAAAATGCAACTTTCTAGCTAAGAGTGGAGTACTTACGTGAATTTTTGCTTCTCCTAGCTTCACTGCGTGAGAGCTCTAAGTTATGTCCTTTCTACTTCTGCCCTTAGCGTATCATTTCTGTGTGGTGCAATTCACCTCTGTGATGGCTCATTAATATACCACCTGCTTCAATCTTGTCATTGGGGAGATCATTTATGTTAAATATCTTAACGATTCTTTTGACGCCACATCAGCTAGTAGTAATCATTCATCGCTATATCATTGGGAACTTGGTTCATTTTCCACCGATGACCACCTTCTCCACCGATAAGTGTTTTTCTTTCGATCTATTGGTAAGACATCAAACAATGTTACCCCAATGCATCCTAGCTTCACCGATAAGTGTTAGGCTTTGATACCTCGTGATTATATTGGGCTATCAGGGGAGCTTCATCATTCATTCCATCAATGCACCAGAGCTGTGGCGATGGAAGGATATTACGCTGATGTAAGGATATGAATTTCCCCTATCGAGCTATCAATGGGGTGGTGATGGGAGTTCCACTGACAGAGTATTGTTAGCCCGATGGTATCAAAGGACTTCAATGGATTTCATGAATGTGATTATTTGGGAATGTTGGTTACAAAAATGGATTTTTTACATGAACCTCAATAATTTGTCTAGATCATGAAATTGAGTCAGTTGAGATTTTGTAAGGACTAGGAAATAAATGAATAGATGTTAATGCAAATATGTGGGATTTTTTTTTAGTCCTAACACAACTCTTTTGACATTTTTTGGTCTTATACTTATTGTACGATGCATGATCTTTATTTTTCTTTGTTATTTTGTGCATGCATGTGCCATCTGTAGGCTTAATAGTGGGTTATTGACCTCTCACATGAGTTGATATGTTGGTGATCTAGGTTTTCTAAACAAAAGTCCCCCCGATAAAGTTAATTTCCCCCAATAGAATAATATGTAATAATATTTAATTGAGGGAGTATAATATTTCTTATAGGGATATATTGTTTATGCATTGATGGCAAATTGTATTTGCTTGAAAGTTTTTAAAGTCTTTTCACCAAATTCATTTTGTGCATATCTATTGTAGATGTCCTTAAGCTATATGAAAAAGGTGTTTATACAAATTGAGATCAATTGATAAGCTGAGAC
The DNA here is from genome assembly GCA_007258455.2 of Sequoia sempervirens. NCBI lineage: Eukaryota > Viridiplantae > Streptophyta > Pinopsida > Cupressales > Cupressaceae > Sequoia > Sequoia sempervirens. Next base: position 10,426 of record VDFB02374160.1, read on the forward strand.
ATGTAATGTTGATTTGATTTACATTTTACTTAAGATATAATTTCATTGCGTTGCTGAATTTCTTAGTTCAATAATTGGGATTCTCAATGATCTTGTATACCCAAAGTGTATGTGATAGAAAGAAATTAGGTAGTCATGTCGATTAGTTTGACAATTTAAATGATCTTGAGTTCATAAGTACATAGTGATAAGTTTTGACAAATAATATAATTTCTTGTTGCATTTATCACAGAAACAAAGGCCTCTTTTGATTGTAGCAGAGGATGTAGAGAGTGAAGCATTGGCTACTTTGATCTTTGAAATTGATGATTTTTTTACTAAATTGATAATGTTTGAAGTTTTTCTTTCTTTCTTAGATGTTGAGTCTAATTAATAAGTTTAATGTTGTGTTGCAACTTGCAGGTGAGTATGTTGATATGATAAAGGCTAGCATTGTCTATCCACTAAAAGTTATCAGAATTGCATTAGTTGATGCAGAAAGGTAAAACTATTTATCTTTATTATAATTAGTGGAACTTACAACTACAATATCTAATAAAAATATACTTCCAAATATGCTTTTGATGGATGTTATATCTAATTCTCATACATTCACTATATCTAGCCCCTAAGTTTAGGGTCAAGTTGGAAAAGGAAAAGAAAATGTTTGAATTTTATCCTCTGTATTATTTGACTTTTTTGAGTTTTTGATGTGCAAATTTTGAAACCTTATTTTCAGGCTGTAACTCCAAATTGGAGAAGTGAAAGGTCATGGATACCAGCGAGGAAGATTTTGGAGGAGCCGAAACCAATAGCGGCAGGAAAGCTGTGGATTTGCAAGGGGATTAAATGGGTCAAGCCCTTATAGGAGGTCACAGCCTTCCAAAAGGACTGCAGTTAAGGGGAAAATAGTATAAGTATATGAAAATAGGAGTATTATGTTTATATAGTGTATGTAAGTTGTACAATGTCATTGAGACATTGAATGTAACCAATGAGATTTTGATTTTCCAAAGAGGCTTAATGAAGTAAATTTTCAGAGTGGTTTTTTCTCCACTCATAAATACTATGTTGTGGCTCCTCTTGATTTGTAATCTATTTGAGTTTGTGTCTGATCAATCATATTTGTTCAAGACTTTTAGTCTTCATTTCATGGTGTTTTTTAACATTTGAATATCTATGATACTTGAAGTTTATATGCATAAATTTATGAGGATTAATTAAGTTAGATTTTATTTGTAATGACTAAATGTATGACTAAATACATGACTAAATTAATGATTAAATATGACTAAATAAATGACTACCATGACTAAATGACCATTAACAACAATCTAAGCTAAATTAATGACTAAATATATGACTAAACAAATCACTACCATGACTAAATAAATGACTAAAATAGTTTAGTCATAAATTTGGTGGTGTTATAAATGACTACAAATAAACCACTAAAATAGTCACGTGACTAAAATTAATGACTAAATATATGACTAAATAAATGATTAAATCAATGACCAAATCAATGACCAAATCAATGACCAAATTAGTGACTAAAATCAATGACTAAATAAATGACTAAAATTGTTTAGTCATAAATTTAGTGGTGTTATAAATGACTACAAATAAACCACTAATAGTCACGTGACTAAAGTTAGTCATTTATATGCAATTTTTAGTAATTTATTTAGACATATATTATTGTTTGTGTACTAGTGACATGACTAACCTCCGCAAAGCAAAAAATAAAAAAAACCTTTAATTAAATTTTGGATCATATCAAGGAGGACCCCATGAGGGACCCAAACCTTATGGACCTATTCTTTAAGCACACTTTCAAGGGGAGTCCTCCCAACAAAATAACCAAGAAGAGTATGCTGCTCTAGCCATCAACGTGCATAATCAAAATTTGACAAGGGTAAAACCACATCAACTAAAGAGTCAAAAGACTTACCTTGTGGAACACTTTCGAAACAAATTTTTGGGGATGCTTGTTTGGAGGGGGAGCCATTGAGCAGAGCTGTCGAACTGCTAACACCAACAAGAACTGTTGCATTAGAGCCAGTTGAAGGCATAATAAAACCAAGAAAAATATAGTAAGTGCGGTCGTACACATAGTAAATGAGAAAATCTTACACCTATGGCATGGTATGATGCAAGAGGGGGCAAGAATGACCACGGACACAAGAAACCCTAGCAGAGCTCATTCATCACTTAGACTCGAGGAACCATCCTGAGGATTCACATATAATCTTTTTTATTTATAAACAATTGTTGAAACTATTCATGTTCTTTTTGTTTTTTGAATGTTAGTGAAAAATTAGAAACAATATCTAATTTTTGCTTTCTTTATTTGTATAAAGTGCAATGATTAATTAAATAAGGTAAATTCAATGTAGTAAAATATATTTTTAGAATATAATAATTGTTATTAGTAGTTTTGGTCAGGCATAGTACTATTGCAAATAGTTTTTCAACTCATTTTATTAATTAGTTATTAATAAGTTGGTTTTGAACCAATTAAAAACTAGAATTTTATGTTCTTCAAATATAATTTATTTTTTTTAAAGTGAACATGTTAAATACTTAACTTTAGAAATTGTAAAAATTATTTTTCTCGAACATAATTGGCTAAGAAGTTTGGGGAGTTATGGGCAAATTTGTAGGGAAAGCAAGGAAAACTATTTTTTTAACAATATTTTAAATGATTTTTCATTTTTTTCTTTATAAGGTCATTTCATTAAATCTTTCTAAAATAAGTAAATGTTACTTATTTTTACATTTTTTTAAGAATGATTTTTTAATGCATATAATTATTTTTTTATTAAAGAAAATCTCACAAAAATCAATTAGCTATTTTATAGAGATTTGGATTCACACTATTAAAATAATAATAAAATAAAACTTAAATCAAAGCATATCCATAAATTAATCTTCATTTGATTTTACACAATTAAAATAAAAATTTAAATTAAATCTTAAACTATTTGACATTGCCATTTTTTTATTTTTTAAATTTTAGTAACTTCAAAACATACATAAATGCAAATAAAAATTAAATGAAAATAACTAAAATTATTATAATTATTAATTAAATTATAATTATAATCCTATTATTATTAATTATCATAATCCTAAAAGCATTATCATGAAGATTAGGATTAGAACTAAGAATAAGGTACAAATTATGGTTAGAACTATTCAAAAATTATAATAAATTAAAAATAAAATATTACTAATAAAAATCACTAAAATATGATTAATAAATATAATTTTCCAAAATTTTATTCATCTAATATCTTTATTCCAAATCTTATTTCCAATATTAATTCATAGCTTTTTTTTGTTAATTCTTATTTGTTAAGGTTAGGGTTATGACTATAGTTATGGATAGTGTTACGACCATAGTTAGGGTTAGAGATAGGTCTAGGATTAAGATAATAGTTTAAAATTTATTGTTAGGGTTAGGGTTAGGATTAGGGTTAGAGTTAGGGTGTGAGTTAAGGTGTGAGGCCCAACCCTATCTATGACCATTGTGATTTTTTTTATAAGACCAATTATGTTAGATTAATGAATTATTCAATATTTGATCAGTATTGTTTAAATATAATATAGCATTGGAAATGTTGATGGGAAAAATGATTACATCCTTAATTTTCATTACCTTAGATTATTATTATGGAGAGCGTGTGTGAAATTGAGAGAGTTATATATTCAAAATTTGAAAGTATAAAAGAAAACCAATGAGTGCACTCAACTACATGATTAACGTTCTAAATTTTCCTTGACTGAGTTAAATGATGATAGTAGTAAATGTTCTTATTAAAGGTGTCTTGACAATTTGATAGGAGAGAATGAGAAGTATGCAAATTTAGATTTTTAAGCATCAGGAGATAAGCATATTTAAATTAATATAGGTAGAAGAATAAAATGAATTTAGTTCAAGTGATTCGCTAATATGTTTTATGGTTTGTGGAAAGGGGTAATACTTGGGAATAAAATAGGACCCTTGTAGATCGTGAAGAAATTTAATGGAATAAATTCTGAACATCGTTGATGGTAAACTGGGACAAATATAACTGATAATGAGGATGCTTAAGGTAAGCTAACAAGATAAGTTATATGAATTTATTATGTAGTCGCATATTGATATTTAGTAATAAATAATTTTCAAAAATCCATTAGACAATACAATTGAATAATTAAGTTAAAGGTTGGATTTTGTTATTGTTAGAGATGGAATCAAATTCTTATTTTGCATCGAAGGAGATAAAGATTATACATATGGATGTATTTCCATGCACTAGCCTATTGAATTGAATCTTATTGAAGATAAGAATAGGTGACTCCCATGAACTTTGGATCATGTGTTGGGAAAATATTTAAGAGACTAGTGAAATTATGAAGAAGGGAGAACCAATTCAAACCCTTGTCAATACATCACTTAGTGAAGTATTTGAATGTGATTACATGTAATGGGAAGTGGGTCAATGTGGGGTTAGCATTAAGCGTCAAGTATAGTGGTGGTGGTTTAGTTATTTTGAGTTTTAAATATGAATTTGGAATCTAGAAAATATTTGGGGAGTTAAGGTCTATGGTTAATGCACATAATGTGGTGTTTATGTGTGAGATGTGTTTTATGCTTTAATTAAATGTAGAGCCGTGTCAATCAAGTTGCAAGTGGTGTGTAAAGAGGTAAATTTCGGACAGAAGTTTGGAGGTAACTTTATGAGGGTCAAAAAGGTCATAATTTAAGCATCTATTGAATTTTAAAGACCCTAGGCATAGTACCTATGGTTTGGGGGATTTTTTTACCATACTTTTTCCCATGCCTTATTTATGACCTCCCTTAAATGGTCTTGAATGGAGGTGATGAATTTTGAGGGTGAAAGGATGGGTTTGACCTATCCCCATCTCATATGGTCTTCCCTCTCATTTATTATAATGGACTTAGGAAAAAGGACATGCATGTGCACCATACCTCTTTAATAAAGTAGAGGACTTGGTGGGTAACTTGGGGATGGTGAGATAATTGAGATAGGATGAAATGATGACAAGTGTCATCATCTCATCCAAGGGTGTGGACTCTTGAATTGTTTAAAGACTCATGAGTTTTTGGTAAAGGGGGTTTTCTCTCTCCTTTTTGGGGAGGACTTAGTCATTTGTCTTTTGAGGGAGAATTTTATTTTCCTTTGGATTTTATTTTTTCATACTTGTGATTGAGAGGAAAGCTTGAGAGTGAGGGAAGAGATGAAGAGTAAGGGGATCAAAAAGAGTAGCTTGGAGAAGGAGGCTACATCTCTACTATGATGTAGAAAGATAATTCCTTCCTCCAAATGCTTGCAATTGATGAATTAATGTTTGAAAGGTTCTTGAGTTAAGGATATTCTTGAAAATGAATATGTGTGTTTTGAAATGTTTCAACTAGTCATTTTTATTCTTTTATTGTGTTAATAATTTGTGAAATGATAGAGTTGAATGTGTGTAAACTTTTATATTGAGTTGTAGTGAAAATGATTAAGTGTCGGTTTTCAATCTATGAATATGGATTGCATATGGTTCTCTCTGCTCGAGGGATGGCTAGGGCCTTACAACGGCTTCATGATGCCATAATGGTAGGGTGGAGAGCTTTACTTCTCCTATTGGTTGGCATCTCTTAAGGGCATTTCAAGATATTGTTGGAGTTCAATTTCTATTGTTCTCATCTTAAAGATATATTGGAAAAAAAAAGACATTGTAAGTTTCTTTGGAGAAATTTATTAAAGTATATTGTAAATATAGGAGTTGAAATTTTAATATGTTCGAAGAATTATATAAAAGTTGTGTATTGCCTTTATGAAGAAAAGAATATATGTATTTTTTTTAAGATTGTAAATATAGAAAGTTAAAAATTTGAAATGTTATCACAACTAGTTGTTGTTGGAGTAGTTTTCAAAAAGATTTATTTGTAGATTTGTTCATTTAAAAAAAAATCCTAGTTAGTAAACCAGTCATGAAAGAATGAATAAATCTACACATGTAACCAGTTAACATTTGCAAGATTTGTTGTGCAATGCATGCAAAACCATTACTAGGAGTTATTAAAAATTTAAATGATAAATAAGCATATTCACCTTTTAACCTTTTGTTAAAAGAGAGAGAATCCCATTGAAATAATTTTCAAAAAACCCATACTTTACTTTGAAAAATATATTATATATGAGATATATCTAGATATATAAATTATATTTTACATGAAACCATATTCATTTTATATTTCAAAAAAATATATATTATTTACATAAATCTTGTATTTTAAATATTATAAGATATTATGTTCCATTTAAATATATATTCGTTTATACATTTCACATAAGAATATATATTCATTTTATATTTGAAAAAAAATATTCATTATACAAATTGTGTATTTCAGATCACATTTGTCTCAGAAATAAAATATCATGTTCTATAAAAAATTCAAATAAATTAAAATAAATAAACAAATATTCTTTTTTTCTCTCTATATAAAAGAATATATTCTAAAAATTGAATTTTAAAAAATAAAATAAAAAATTTATGGAGGTAGAGGTTTCAAACCCCACCGTCGAACCCTACGAGGGGAGCTCGGCTCCTCCAAGGGAGCCATAGCTTCCCATCCTCCCATGGAGGGGACGCAACAGTCCCCCTCGCCTGCCATTATTTTGGACTTAAATTAAAATCTAACAAAATGATTAAATTTGCAGAGATTTTTCTATAATGTCAGTTTCAAAAATGCTTAGATTGTGTAGTTTGTAACATGTGCAATTTGTAACATTTTCAATAAATATATGAAATAAAATAAAATAAATTCGCCAGGATCTTTATAAAATTTAAAATGTAGATGTAAAACAGACCTGTTGTGTTGAATAAGGCATAAAACAAAATATTTATATGTATATATTACAAATCTTGCAATATAAATAAGGGTTTCATTTTGTACAATAAAAAAGGAGGATTTATCAGCATGTTAAAATGAAATAAAATGAACTTCGTGGGTGTCTAAATCTTTAAGTAAATCTCTATAGATTTTAAATTGCAGATTTGAAATATTGCAAATTGTGATAGGTCAAATGTGAGCGTTAGAAAATGAGGAGCAAGTAAAAGAGTGCAAATAAACACCAAAACAAACTACACCTCAAGATTAACCTAAGTTGGAAACAACACAAGATGAAAGCAACAAAATGGAACTCTATACCTTGCGTCGAATCGATCCTTTGGTTGGCCCTTCGATCTTTGATGTGTATTCTCCTTGGATGGCACAAGATGCAAGCTAAATGATGTTGTGAGGATGGGTGCAAGTGGATGAAAACAAGAAAATGCCTAAGTATAAGTTGAGAAACAAAATTGCAAGAGTTTGGCTAGCAAAATGATCTCCCTCCAAAATGAGAGAAAAGAGGGGGTATTTATAGGAATTTTGAGAATTTCTAGAGGAGATGGATGGTCAAGATTGAGCCACCAAATATCAAGATGTAGGGCTAAGGTGAGTTGAGAACTCACAAGCCCTCACATCTTGACATGTGGCATGTGATATAGCCCTAAAAGGTGAAGTGGACATGAGGTGGAAGGAGAATGCGTGACATGGAGGGTACAAGTAGCTTGGGATTGGACAAGATCTCCTCATAAAGGGATCCTTGTCCCCATGTGGGTGAGAGGACATGTGAGGAATTAAAAATTCCTCAAATATTCTCATGGGGAGATGGGAAAGAATAAAGAATAAGTAGAGGACATGTGGAAAGAAGTGAAGGAATTAAAAATTCCTTTTGGGTGCATTGGGGGATTAAAAGGTGAATTAAAAATTCACATGGGGAAGGGAGTGCCTTGCCCAAAAGGAGAAAGTCTTTAATAAGGTTGACTAAGGACACATGTCATAAAGGACATGGGGAAGAGAAAAGGAATTTAATATTCCTTGGAAGGATAAAAGGAATTAAAAATTCCTTGAGAGGTTGATTAGGCTAGTTAGTGAGGGATTAGAGGATGGTTAGGTGGCTAAGAGAGATTAGAGGCCAACTTGCAAAAGTTGGAGGATGTGACACATCCTAATGATGAGATTAGGATAAGATAAAAATGATGGAGGATATGACATGAAGGGAATTAAATAAATGGAATATTTATTTAATTCAATTAATGGAAGGAGGATTAAAGAGATAAGGTATTATTGATTAAATACCTTAGAATTTGGCAGAATTAAATATTGATAAGTAGGAGGTATTTTCCACAGCGTGTCAAATTATGATATTGCTATCAAGATTCAACCGTGTAGTTTCAAGTCAAACTCATTGACCCATGTTTCATGAGTAGTGGTTCAACAAGAAACCATCTCTCATGATATCGAATGGTCCACTTAGATATTAATTAAATAATAGCATATTACTTAATTAATGAAAATAAGATGAAAGGGGATGAATTTGGATAAATTAAGTGTCCAAATTTAGACATCTACACAAACCCTTATAACCTGCAAGAATAAGAAGATAGGAAAAAATGGAATGAGGGTTTCTAATCTACAAGAATTTAAAAATGAAATAAAGAAATGGACAACAAAGAAATAAATAAAAAGGAAAACTGCAACAAAAATCAAACCCTCATGGTTGGAAGGGGACTCCCTTAATATTATTAATTGCCTTTTGAAGGTGAATCCCCCGTTGTGGTCTATATTGCATATCATCGAGGATTCCCTTTCTATTATTCATTCCATTGATGATTTTAAAATATCACATGTATTTCGTGAGGCAAATACTCTTGCTGATGGGTTTGCTAATTTGGGTGTTGTGTCTCATACTTGTTGGTATTCATATGATGCCATCCTTATTAATCTACAAAGCATTATTAATCATGATCAACTTTCTTGTCATGATGGAGAAAACCTTGGGAGATAAATGTTTACATTTCCTCTTTATTTGGTTTAGGAACTTTGAGTTCAGAGCCTATCCGAGTAATTATTGCATATCTTATGAAAAATAGATCATGGAATTGGGTTTTATTGTTGGGTGTACTCGTGTTCTCAGGTTAACATTGTTTATGGGTGCATTTTAGCTTTGTTTCTAGATTGTTCTCTTAGCTCTCATTGCTCATCAAAACAAGGTGAAGGTTGTGGTTTGGTTGTCTCTGGTTGCCATGGGTGGCAATCGTTACAGACTTGAGCTGCTCTTTTATGAAGAATTTAGCAAGAATGAGATTGTTTGGAAGTACTTGGAGAAAGGTGGCATTTTCCCCTACTTGCTTAAACTTCATGGTTTTGATTTTGAGGTGACTAAGGTCTTTGTGAAGGTGTGGAATAATAGAATGTTGTGCTACTAGGGGGTGGAGGTGAATGTCACTAAGGAGTTCATCATTGAAATCACTGGTTTATCTATGAAGAGTAAGAAGTTTTATAGAGACCGTGTTCCCTCTAAGATTACTTTGGCTAATTTCTTCAAAGGCAAGGAAAGGGAGAAGCTTAGGCATGTGGGAAGCAATGGGTATGATCAAACTTCCATTAAGCCGTTGTGGAGAGATGTGGCACTGAATATCATGAAATATTTCACGCTTGATGGTAGGTACTTTGTTATTTATGGTTTCCACTTTATGTTACTAAATCATTTTAGGCACAACAATTTGGTGTCGTTCCCCTATTATTTGCTTCTCTCTAAGGAAACTAGCATAAAAGATCATAGAAAGAATCCTATTCAAGCAATCCTCTATGAGGGTCTCATGAAACTTATTCTTGACTATATCACACTGAAGTTTATCCCTGAAATACCTAAGATTTCCTTTGCTCGATAAAAGAAGGGGATAGTGCTTGGTTATGATACCGGTGAATCGACAAAGCAATGGGATGGTGATTATGAGGAGGATAATTCTAATGATGTGGAGTCTTTGGATGAAGAGGGGAAGTATGATGATGATACAAAGGTTTCTAAATCTTGGTCGAAAAGCTATGAGACTGACACTAAAATGAAGGAGGTTGTAACTCCTGGTGCTAAGAAGGGTTCTAAGGGGAACAAAGGGGGTAAAAGGAAGAAGTTTGTTTTAAACCTAGGAGAGGAGGGGGTGAAAGGCGTGGTTGTGTCCCCTGTTCTTACTGATAAGGGATTCAAGGGAATATTAAGGATGATAAGGGGTAGTCTATGGTGGAAAAATTCCATGAGGGAGATTGTCTCATGAATTTGAGGGAGGCTTCCCTTTTGCAAGGTGGGTTGGTATCCCCTAACTGCAAGGGTTTTGAGCAAGTTGAGGACAAGAAAGGACTTTTGGAGTTTGTAGCGAACTCGACGGTGAAATCTGGTAAATAGCAAGTGGAGGTTGAAGTTGTTTATGTGGAGGACTCTCCTGTTGAGGAGGCTTTGGAGGGTGAAGGTGTGGACCAAAAGGCCAGTCACCCTAAGAATGTTCCTTTACCTACAGTCGTGCCTGTGAATTGGGATAAAATTGACATGGATCTTTTTTGCAAAATGGTGGAGAATGGAACCAAAAATTGCCTTTCTCTTGTTAAATGGATCTTTTTAGAGGTTAAGAATCTCAATAAAAATTTGAATGAGTGGCAAGATGTTTGTGTGGAACTAGTGAACTGTAATAAAAAAGAATGGTCAATGAAAGGAAAATTCAAAACTATGAATGTGGTTCTTGATAAGATAGTTGTGGATGTTGAGAAACTGAGCAGGGACCATGAGGAGAGGTTGGTAACATTGGAAGATGATGTATGTAGGGTTCATGAGGAGGGATTTTTATCCTTGGAGGACAGAGTGAATAATATTTGCAGTGACTTGCAATCTGTGGTGAAAATTGGCAACCAGTCCCTGAATTCTAGTGTGTAGGGCTTGACTAAGTTGAATGAGAAAGCCTTCAATTGGACTGGTAAAAAATTGGACCTCGGTGAAAACAAGGAGGCAATCACTGATATTAACCGTATGAATCATATGGAGAAGAGTGTGGATGAGGGCTTGTGTTTGCGTACAAGGAGCAAGTCCAAAAAGAGGGTTGTTATTCCTTTCCAGGAGCTTGAGAAAGTGATGGAGATGTACCATAACGTCATCTCTTGTAATCTGGAGTCCGCTAAGGTTTTAGGCAATATTCTTTAGCTTGTGTTTGATCAGCTTCTGTGATGATGTTTTTCTATTGGTTTAGCTATCAATTTTTCTAGATTTATCTTTTGACAACTTTTTTGGCTTTTTTGGGGTTGTTGGTGCTCGTTGTTTTTTCTTGTGCATCCTTCTTTCATTGTAAAGGGTTTTGGGATCCCTTCAAAACCTGCTTTTCCTTATCAAAAACAAAAATCAAACCCTCTCTCAATACTCTTCCACCTTAAATCAAACCTTCTCTCAATAATCTTCAACCTTAAATCAAACCCTCTCTCAATACTCTTCAACCTTTAATCTGCAACAACAAAAAAAGGAGAAATGAGAAAAGGAGAGAGGAAGACATTTTAATAAGTTTTCTTTATGAGATAGGGTTTTCAAAAGTGATTTCCCTAAAATCTATGGTTGAGATTCAATCTCATCCAAATATTACTTTTTGCTCAATTTAAAATCTTATTTACACTAAATTAATGGAGGCTTTTTCAATAAATGGGGAAACATGAGTTGTAATTTAATATTTAAGTAAACTTTTACAACTTGATATCATCACCTTATTTTAATCTTTAAATTGTTACTAAATAGAAAAGAGGGAGAGTTGTTTTATTTATTTTTATTATAATTTAAATAACTATTCATGGGTTAAGTTTTAGAAAAATCACAAGATGTAAAATAAACTATTTTATTCAATTGAGGAAATTTAAATACATAAAATTATGATGAATGGTTTAATTATTAGATAAAATATTGTTAAAAAAATATTGATTATTTAAAATGGGTTTTGACAAATTATTTCTCCTTTTTTAAATATGTCTTGTCTAGACAAAAGGGGATTATCTATTTAAATAAGTGATCGTTATTGCTAATAAAATAATAATAATAATAATTGTAGACACTTAAATTTGGACACTTAATTTATCCAAATTTATCCCTTTTCGTCTAAACATCCTTTTGTTTGTGTTAATTAGGCAATATTGCTATTATCTAATTAATATCCTTAAATTCTTCTAAATCCCTAAGGTATTCAATTAATAATTAAATACCTTACCCTCTTTAATCCCCCTTTCATCAAATGAATTAAATAAATATGACATTTATTTAATTCCTCTCATGTCACATCTCTTTCTTAATCCTAACCCACCTCCTAATCTCTTCATTAGGGATGTGCACATGTCTAATCCTTGATTAGGATGTGTCACATCCTCCAATTTTTGCAAGTTGGCTTATAATCCTCATTACCCTCTAATTATTTTCTAATTACTGATTAATTAAGTCTAATTAGTACTTTGGTCAACTCTCCCCATCCCCCAAAAAAATTTAATTATTTTTTATTCATCCAAGACTTCTCTCTTTCCCATGTGAATTTTTAATTCACATTTATTCCTTATAGAATCCCCTTTTCCCATGCATCTTTTAGAATCTTTGACTTGTCACATCAAGTCACATGTGGACAAGTGCTTCCCTTTTTGGAACCTTGTATTGTCCATGGGATTCTTCCAAGCATGTGAATTTTTAATTCACATTTATTCACCCAAGATTCTTCTCATCTCCCAATGTACTTCCAAAGTACATGTCCTTATACATCACATGTCTTTCTTCCACCTCACCTACAAATCACCACATCTTAGGCCACTTCACCCTCCACATGTCAAAATGTGAGGGCTTGTGAGTCCTCAAATCACCATAGCCCTTCATCTTAGCTTTGGTGGTTTGATCTCAACTGTTGAATTCTCTAGAGAATTCATATTCTTCTATAAATACCCCATCCTTCTAATGCATTTAAAAACACTTAGCCATTTGAACCCGTTATGCTACCAAATTGTCCACTTAATTTGCAAGCATCATTTTAGCCACTTAGTCTCTAGCATTTGTATTCATCACATTGTTCAACTTGCATTTAGCCATCTCCATAGCCATCCAAGGAGCACACAAGCATTCAAAAATCAAGGGCCAACCAAGGTATTTCAACAACACAAAGAAGGTATAATCATTTGATATCTTTTTATCTTATTTCTTTTTGTTATCAATTCCTTAGGCTAATTTTTGAGGTATCTTTTGTGTTTTTCCTTATTGCATAATAGTTTTTTTGCATCTTTAGAATGGGATAAACATTTAGGATCACATTTCTAACACACCTGGTGGGACCCACAAACCGGTTCCTTCATTTTATGTTTGTTGTTGTTAAGTTTGTTTGTAGGTTCAGGTCACAGAGGGGTGGACTTGCCCTCCAATTTACTATAGAGGTGCATATTTCCCTCCAATGACCGCAGCGGGTTGGATTTGTCCCAGTCCCGTTCTATTTTCTAGCTTTTTGACTACATCGGGGTAGATTTACCCCATTCTCATTCTATTTTCTGGCTTTTTGACTGCAGTGGGGGGGATTAGCCCTAGTCTCACTTAGTTTTCTAGCTTTTTGATCGTAGCGGGGAAAATTTTCCCTATTCTAATTCTATTTTCTGATAGGGGTTCGTAGCGGGGCAAACTTGCCCTATTCTAACTCTATTTTCTAACAAGTGTTCACAGCGAGGCAAATTTTCCCTATTCTAACTTTGTTTTCTCACAGGTACTCGTAGAGGGGCAGATTTTCCCTTGCTTGGATTTTGTTTTCTAACACTTTGTCGCAGAGGGGAGGATTTTCCCTCCAGAATTGCTGCAGAGGGGCGGATTTGCCCAAAAATAGAACATTTTGGGAGGTAAAACGACCGTTTTAGCTTCATTTTTGCTTCAATTTTTTATTGTTTTCAAACTCTAACCCCCTATTATTGTTTGTTGCAAGGATATTTGTGTTTTTTGCTAAAATTTTGTAGCATATTCTTGCAATTGACAAAGAACGATGGTTAAAACAACTAACATTTGCTTGCAGGGTCATCCGTAAAAGCTTTCCTTTCTATTTTCGTTAATCTAAGAACATAATTAACTAGGGGGAAGTAAAATTTATTGCTTGTTGTGTCTGTTTTTGTGTCACCCAAGGGGGTATTAATTTATTTTCGCTTTCCACTTGCACTTTGTGGTAGCCTGGGGAGTAGCTGGAAATGATTAGTGCTTTCTTTTTAGTAGGACCTGCTTGGGGATTTCATCACCCCAAGGGACAATTCCAACCACTTGTACTAGTGGGGTATAGAAAGGGGGGAGAGTGAAAGTTGTACCTCAATCCATTCATGTCATGTCTGGAAAAGCATCAAAGCTAGGGTGATGCCTATATAGATGTGAAGAGTTGGTCTCAGCCTTTCAATATCTCATTGGGGTTCCCAACTCATGCTTGTGACAGGTTGGTGTTCACGATTGTGCCTCACGTACTAAGAGTATATCGAGGATTCCCTATAAGCTTTGTGCATCCTAGATTAAGACCTTTACTGGCCATACTCTTAACACTAATCAAAGGATTGTACTTTTTCCAAGTGTCTTCTAGTGGGAAACCAGTAATTTTTTTGATAATTCAGCTTCATTGTTGTCATTTTAAGTCCTTACCATAGCCTTTTACATCCAAACCAAGTCCCTGTTTACCACAGTAGGGTAGATTTTCCTTCCAGTTTACTGCAGGAGGCAGACTTGCCCTCCTGTTTACTGCAATGGGGTAGAATTTTCCTCCAGTTTACTATTGTGGGACGGACTTTCCCTCTAGTTTACTGTAAAGGGGTGAACCTGCCCCCCTGAACAGTTAATTTCACTCTGTTTAGTCATTCCAAGCCTCCATTTTAACCATTCTAAATGTCTGTTCATCCCTTCCAAACATTCATTTCCCATTTTGATTACTCATTTCACCATTTGGGGAACCGTTCCATCGTTTCACCATTCATTAGGCTCATTTGCTCAATTTAAACAAAAACTAGTTGGGAACCTAAAACCCTATCATTTGTTGTGATCTAAACATTTTTCTCATCCTAGTCATCACAATTCACCCTTTAATCCATTTATAGTTTTTGTCTAAGTCAAGTCCCTATTTTCTGATAGTTTACTATAGAGGGGCAAAATTTCCCTACAGTTTACTTTAGAGGGGCGTTCTTGCCCTGCAATGGGGGGAACTTACCCTGAAAACAACCATTTTTACCTTCCAAACAACCTTTTTCATCGTTTGTTCAGCCGTTTCAAGCACCTGTTTTCTTGTTTTCATATTCTGAGTAATCCTCCCCCTATTTCGAACATCCTTTCATCATATTAAGTGATCAC
Organism: Sequoia sempervirens; assembly: GCA_007258455.2. NCBI lineage: Eukaryota > Viridiplantae > Streptophyta > Pinopsida > Cupressales > Cupressaceae > Sequoia > Sequoia sempervirens. The sequence goes on from VDFB02374160.1 coordinate 25,644, forward strand.
CTCTCAGTCAAGGCAATCACCTCCTCATTTTGAGCACCTATTTACTTATTCTGAGCATCTATTTCTGCCCATTTTTTACCAAAAGGTGAACTTTCATCCATTCTGAGCAGTCGTTTACTCGTTTTGAGTAGTCTTTCATCCCTTTCAATCCTCCATTTACTCGTTCCAAGTAATATTTCATCCATCCCAAACATCCATCTCGTTTCGAGAGTTGTTCATCCATTTTGATCAATCGCTTACTTGTTCCAAGTTTTTGTCTCCACAATTTGAGATTTGTTCACCCATTCCAAGCAATCGTTTGCTAGCTCCGAGTGCTTGTTCATCCACTCCCATCATTTGTTTCCCAATTTGATCATCTATTTCTCTAATCTGATCACCCATCTCCTCATTTTAATAGCTCGTTTGACTGCTCGGAGAGCCCGAAAGTAGAAGGGCGAACCTACCCTATAGTGGGGCAGATTTGCCCTGCAGTGGGGCAAACTTGCCTTGCAGAAGGGAAAATCATCCCCTTTGTGAGGGGAAAATCCACCCCTAAGGGGAAAATCCGTCCCTCTATGAGGGGAAAATTTACCCCGAAAGGGAAAGTTTGCCCCTTTACTGCAAAAAGTTGGCATACAAGTAATAAACATATCCAACTTCCAAATCTGACAGGCAAAACCAATCACATCATATCCACTCCTAATCTGAGCTTCAATCCAATCCCAATTTGATCTTTGGTCCATCCGCATTCTATTGAGCTCATTCATTCATCATCCAAATTGTATCGATACAGCATCCTCAAGCATATTTAGGTTACACATCCCTTATCATTTTTTCAATCCAAATCCTTTGAACTTCGTTTGAAGTTATAATCCAAATTGACCTAGGTGTCTGAATTTGATTATCATCATCAACATTTGCTTAGGATTTTCATCTATCCTAAGTTAATCATCATCATTAGCCCAATCGATCCGCTTTCAATCTCAAGGTGGATTCGGTGCCACAATCATCTATTTATCCTTTAATTCGATCAATCAGTATCCTAAGTCACCTAGGGTAATATTTCAACAGGGTTTAGAATCCCTTTCATCATCCTATCTAATCCACTATTTGATCTTATCAATCATCTCATCGATCAATCTTATCCAATCCAATTCAATTGCATCCTTATCCAATCACCTTCGACCCAATCAATCTACTTCAATCTCGAGGTAGATTCAATGTTGTAGTCATCCTTTGATAATCAAATCATAATCAATCCAATCGCATCATCCAATCATCCTAATCTTGTCCTTCAATCCAATCCTAATCTAAGATCCAATCTAATCCTAGTCTAATCTTAACCAAAATCCTAATCTAAGCTTTGATTCGTCTAAGATCTTTGGATATTGAAACAAATCTTAAGATCCCTTCCTCTATCTTCTTCTAATTCATCGTATTTATCCTTTCATCATCTTTCCCCATATTTTTAATCCATATTGATCTAATCCAAAATAATGAGTCCTTACCCTTCATCAATTCTTCCAAAAATAGTAGTCAAGGGAAACCCTAATTACGTTGATGACAATAACGAAAGTCTTATCGATCAAGAAGTATACGACATAGATCCCCTTAACGCTATCATTGCTAGTAAGCTTTGTTTGCCAACTTTCTAAAATCCAATTACTCCTCTGAGCTATCTTGTTACGTCTTCATCCATGCCTAACCATGCTCCTTATGCTACCCTTGACAAGGGATTTCTAGTATCTTCCCCATCCGCATACTTGTCATGTCCTTCATCTACATCATTCTCTTATCTGACACCCACATCCTCTTATCCTAGTCTACCACCCCAAAACTCTTATCATAATTCTGCACCCATGTCACACTATCCTAATCCTCCAAACCAATCAACCCCATCAACTTACCCTAATCCAACATCCACATCTCACTATCCTAATCCACCATCCATGTATTCCTATCTTAATCCACCATCTCAATCTTCCTATCCTAATCTACTATCCCAATACCCTTACTACAATCCACTAGTTGTATCCTCTTGTCTTAATCCACCATCCACATATCTTAACTCACCATACCAATATCCCTACTTTAACCCCCCATCTAATCCTAATCCCCCATGTACTCCTAGTCCTACATCCAATCCCATTCCTCCATCTAACCTTAGTCCTCTAATCCATAATCCTAGTCCTCCACCAATCCCTAATCCCTCATCTACTCCTATCACACCATCTCAGCCTAGAGTATACAAGTTTCTCCAAGGACTTATGACAAAGAAGACATCCCCCACTCCACACATTGGAGTAGTGGAACCATGCCCTCTCAACCCATCATCCACGATCATTAGTGACAAGACCCCTCTCCATCCCACACCTATCATCGATGCTACCATCCCTAGCACCACTCAAATCAATAAAGCCATCACACCTACTGAATTCGTTGAACCCCCATCTCTTACTTTGAGAACTTTTGAACCCATCGAAGATAACCAAACCCCATCACCACCTTCTACTTCTAGATCCATACAATTCATCGAAGACACCCAAATCCAGTCCACTTCTCCTGCCCCTAGTATCACTGAAATCCGTTCCCATGAATTCCTTGAATCCCCTATCCTTCCCTCTCCCCCACTTGAAGAGTCCCTCCAAGACTCCATCATCATGCCACCCACAAAAGATGAGTCATGCCAAGAGCCTGATCCCAAGCATGCCAGCATATCCCCTTTTCCACATCAAGATCCTACTCAAGATCAGAGTCCTCCATCCACTCCATCTCATAACTCCCTTGACATTGAAGATTCCACTTCTCCATCGCATGATCCCTTATCTCCTACCATCACAAATCCAGATCTTATCATATCACCTAATCCCTCTCTTGATAACACCCATCAAGATGCTACTATCCCACCATCTCCATTTCTTGATCCTCCATCATCGCCTAAACCTACTATCCCCTCACCACTTGTATATCCCCTTGGTACTCTCACATTCTTCCATGGTGGTCTCCTTGCTGAAGAAAAACAAAGCATATATACCACCCATCATCCTCCGCCTAATAATGGACTCGCATCATTCTTCCTGAATAACAAAAATCCTCTCATGGATCAAATGCTTAAGAACCTGAATTACGAAGGAAAAGGTTTAGGCCTTCATGAGCAAGGTATTTTAGAGCCCATCCAGGTCAAAGAACAAATCTGTATGCAAGGTCTTGGACCTATTTCCCAAGACTCACAATCTAAAGATGTTGATACAACCTCTATACATCCTCAATGAGCCTCTTCCAAAAGAAATATAGGCTCTTCCCATCACTCCACCAGATCATATGCTTCCATCCCTCCTCCTCCATCATCTCACCTCAAAACAACCATTCATATTCCTCCTTCATCTCTTCCATCCATTTTGGGTCCTAATGTCCCTGTATCTACCATCTCCCATCCTTCATCTACTTCATCCATCTTAGGCCCTTATGTCCCTCCACCCACTACGTCTATTTTGGGCCCTTATATCCCAAAATCACCTCCTCCATCTTGTCCTATTCATCCTTTCATCCATTCATCACCTATCCATGTCATCCATCATAAACATCCCACTCGCATGTCCCCTAATCAGGATCAACAAAGGCACATACCTACACATCCTCCATCTACACATAATCCCCATAATCCTACCTCCATTGCTCCACATCATCCATCTCCTCACACCCATCCCATTACTCCTAAAAGCACTTTGGATGCTAAAGAAAAAATGCCTAAATCTAAAGATCCACATGAATCTAAAGGTCCCCGTGTCCCCTGTAAAAGACATGGTGAAGAAAAGAAAAATCAAATCTAGAATCCAAATCAAATCTATAGGCCTCAAAGGCCCACCGAAGAAAAAATCAAAACCATGTGGATCCCAAAGACAAAAGATGCAATGTCTTCAAATGAAGCATCCATAACAACATCCAAAGTTTCTAATCCAAAAGCTAATCATTCACATCCTCCATCTCTTAAATCTGTTTTGGGTCCTCATGTCCCAAAATTCACTATCCCATCTCCTCCATTATCCCCACATTCTCCATCCATTAATCCTCCTATCATTTCACCTCCACCACCATATATGCCAATGTTGGTCTTGAAAACATCCCCCCATCACACACCTACCCCATCATTCTATCCATACCCTTTCTAGCATCCCATCCATTATCCCACATATATTCCCCATCAAATTCCTCTAATTCATCCTCTTGTATAATCCACTTATCCTAATAAGGTTGTACCAACATCCAATAGTCACTTCACACATGGGCTCTTAATACCTCGTATGGAACTTGATGCTTGAGTCCTTCATCCATATTCTTATCGTGTATCTTCTAAATCCCCTTATCCACATCCCTATCCTTATCCATTTTCATCCCCTTCTATCCAAAAATCCAAAAATAAAAAGTAAAAAAAAGTCCAAAAATAAAAAATAAAAAAATAGTAAAGAAAAATAATCTGTCCAATGGTGAAAACTTGGCAAAGAAGCATCTTGGATAAGTACCGTGATGAAAACCTGGCAAACAAGCGTCATGCATAAATCCCCATTTGTCCTTTTCCGCACTTGGGGGCAGCTTCCTGATATGCATTCCCTCCATCCACTATGCTTCCAACTATGCACCCATCTTCCTACTATACATCCTCTTCATTCATCCCCTCCATCCCACCTATCTTTAGCATCCTACCATCATAATCTCAGTTATCTCCCATCCCTCCATTCTTCTTGTGATCTTGATCAAAACAGGGGCACCTACCTATGCATGCTTTGGACACCTCTTGGTATACATTCCTTAGTCACCCATCCTATCCTCCTCTAGTTATCTCCTTTATCTTCCCCTCCACTCGTCTTGCATCCCTCCTGTCTCATCACACCCAACATATTTAGAGTGGGGGCACTTATCTCCCTTTGTGACATAGTCCTCAGAGACATCATCCATCATATCAATCTCTTCCATCTACCCGTAATTATCTTCCTATCCATCCAAATAGTCCCTTCCATCCAAATAATCCCTCCCATTCCCCATCTTTATCCTCATTCCATCTCATAATCCCTTGTCATTGGTATCTAGCTATAGGCTTCTCCCCATGCAACCCAATGCCATCTATCTCATCGTCATCACTTCTGCTTCCTTTTCACATCTTTCCAATCTCCTATCACGTCTCATCATTGATCTCTCCATTGTATCATTCTCCCAATTCATCTTTTGATTCTTTGAATAATTATCCCATCCCTGAGCTTCGTGTGATTGTCATCATCCCATCCAATTCAACAGGTCTATCATGTCTCATCGTATATGTCCCATCTTTTTATCTGCTGATCATGGTTATCTCATCATCCTTTATCCATCATTTTTCTTTGGCCTTTTTTCAAACTACGTTGCCCCTGCGCTTTCACGTAGGAATGGTTGATCATTTGATCCACCCCTGGGGCTCCTTTTGTTCGTCCAGTCTTTGTCATCCATCATGGTCTTCCATGGTCTTTTATTGAACTACGAGGGCTTTGTGCTTTCACGTAGGCAAGGCTAATCTTTGATCGGCCCCTGAGCCCCTAGGTCTTTAGTATGTGTCAGTCTTGTTGTCCCTGATTTTTGACTTGTTAAAAATTAGGATAACCAATCAAAGTTTTTGATTAAATTTGAAGGTTTTCTTCTCTATGGCATGTATTTTGAGGTGCAAAGATCAGAAAATCTCAATTTTTAACTCTATAGTCCTTTGGGTTACCCCTTTTTACACATTCTCGCCCGTTTTCATGAAGTTCTAAGTCATTTTTAGTGTGTTTTTGGTCAAATTCGGATTTTTCTGACATCATTGCAAGCATGAGTTTTTGAGCTTCACTGCAAGTCAAATAATAGGAACTTTTTGAAGCACTTGCAATTATAGGAACTTTTTAAGTTCATTACAAGTTATTTTTCATAAAGTACTTGTAATTGTTTATAAAAGTTTTGATTCCTTTAAGTTACTTGCAGTCACTTCTTAAAAGTCTAATTTTCTTTATTTTACTTGCAAAAGCATGAAAAAGGCCTGATTTTCACTTAATTGCACTTGCAATGTAATGATAAAAGCTAGATTTCACTTGTAAAGTGATCAAAAAAGCCTGAATTTATTTACAATACTTGCAAGGTCATTTTAAAAATCCCATTTTTCAAAAAGTAACTTGCATTTATTTTTGAAAGGCCCGATTTCATTTTTGAGTGTCATTCTAACTTGCAAAGAACTCATGAAAGTCCGACGCCATTCTTGATCTGAGCTATTCGAGTCCTATTCCATTTTTCTTCCTTATTCTAAGTAGTTTTTATTGATCCTGAAGCTTTAAAGTCGGGCTTTCACCTGTTAATATTCAAGTCTTTTTCTTTGTTGAGTTTTCAAATCGCGCCTAGGGTTACTCCATCATCATTTTCATTTACAAACTTACTTGTAGGTATGTTTTCTTTGTTTCTTTTCTTTCTTACATTCTTGTATTTTTTTTTTGTAAATATTTTATGCTTTTATTAAACATTTTTACAAAGAATGCATTTCTCTTCATTCGCCTTCATACGCTTTAATTGTTATTGTCTTTTTAAAATATATTTGTCATTTCATTTGCTCCTTATATTTGTAAATAAAGGAAAACGTGTTTTTCTATGGAAACGACTTTGTCTTTCATTCCATACGTGTTTCTCCTTTCATTTCCTTCACACGTTTTTCTGTTATATACAGAAAATGTCATATTCTTTCCCAATACATTTGCCTTTTTTTTTTTTTAATTCATTCCTTACATTTGTTCATTCACAAAAACGTGTTTTTCCTTTTATACTAAAACGTTTTCCTTTTCCATTCATCTTTCATCTTGTATACGCCTTCATTCATTAACATACACTTGCATTTGAGAACGCATTTTCCATTTACCATATGCCCTTCACATACCATGCTCCCTTCATTTCCTTTCATCCCATTGATATTCGTTCTCCATATCATTCCATTTCCATACATTCTGTTCTCATGCCATTCATTTTTCTTCACTTCATCCCCATTTTCATTTTCTGAAAATAGAAAAGAAACAAAAAAAAATGATGATGTTTTTGAAGCAAAGTAATTTGGGTTTTTATTTACCCATTACAAGTTGGAAATTTCAATATAAAATGCAAGTTTAAAAGTTTGTTTCTTTTATTTGCAATGACCTTCCAAAATCTCGAAATGTTTCTTCTACTTGCAATGTCTTTCCAAAACCCCGACATTCACTATTCACTTGCAGCCGGCCCCCAAAATCCTGAAATACCTTTAAAGTGCCTTAAAATCAAACTTTTTTCCTTTGACTGCAAATACAATTTAAAATTTTTGACTTGCATTTTGCAAAGTTGCAATCTAACTTTTCATTTATCATGAAAAACATATGTCCTTTTCACTCGCAATCAGCCTCCAAAAACCTGAAATGAGTTATAATGCTCATTTCCTGCCCTCAAATAGCCAAAATACCATTTTGAGTTTGAGCCTTCACCATATCTACGCCTGTAAACGTTGATGATGTTTTGACCTTATGGAACTTTCATCGCAGCCTTACAAATTCTTGTTCGATGACGGAGGAACCTTCTTCTCCAACGAACAAAAAGATGAAGTATAAATACAACAAATACCAGAATGAGATTTCACCTTCTCATGTTGTCTCGAACATTGAAGAAAGCAGAGACACAGAGATTGGACATGTTGATATGTCCGAGTTTTTGGGGAGAGCTGAGAAATCAACTTCTCATCATATGCAGTTGTTGTTTAAAATTCATATTCATCTGGTTGCTTCCTTTCCAGTTGTTGCCCTAGAACTAGAATTCGTTCTTGCGTGCGTAGCTCATTTTGACAAAGAATCCAAAACCATTAAAGATGATGATGGGAATGTAGTCATACGGCTTGATCCAGAAACCATTCATAGGGTTTTCAGAGTTCCAGACTCACCCATGTACTCAGATATTTCAGTGAAGAGTGCTTTAGATGATTATGAGAAAAAGAAAGAAGATTGTAAACAACACATTAATACCAAATGGCTTTTGAAGCATCGAACTGGTGTGTCTCGGTGGGCCAAGTTGTATCGATCTGACTTCAAAGAAGAGATTAATGATATCATCACTCTCTTGAGCAGAATTATGGGGTTGAAATTCTCTAATGTCTTTGAGAAGTGGATGTACAAATTCATTGTGGTGATTAGGAAGGCACAACACCCAATCTTCTGGGGTGAAATAATCAGTGATAGCTTATGTGAGCAGCTTGCACAAGTTCCTACCACGCTCACTTTCTATATGAATTCCTATCTAGTTTATATAGCAGCTTCATTAAGACAATTTCTAGACCTTTCTACTGTTGGAGATAGATCTCTTGTCCCAATTTGGGAATACTATGATCAGCTTCCTTTGATTCCTAGCAGGATTCATTACAAAAGAGTTCAAGATGCGTTCTTTGGCTATTTCATATGCCTTTTTGACAAGAACTTGCAGAACAATAGAGTATCAGATGTTGCTTGGAAAAAAGTCAATGAATATGGTTTCCTTTTTCTTTAGTTTCCTACTTTTACCTATATGAGGGTTGGTTGTTTTGAAGATCAGCCATACATGCTACCGAGGTATCCAACCAATAAGATCATTTTAATGGAGCTAGCAAGACAGTTGATGACAGTGCATGCACGGCAAGCTGCGCAACATAAAACTGGAGTGAGTATCTCGTCTCATAAACCATTACAGATTGGGAGATACTCCTTGACAAGTACTTCAAAGGCAAAAGCTATGGAAACCGAGATTCATGAGGTTAAGATGAAAAGATTCAAGGCTAGGGCAGATTTTGATTACAGAGGCATGAAGGACAAGATAAAGAGGTCCTTCACTCATGTGCATCACCTTGAAGATATTTGGGCAGATCTCCAAACAGAGAAGGATATCTATAAAATGGACTATTTTAGGCTTATAGTTGAGTAGGTTATTGATTTTAATTTAACCTTGATTCCAGAAGGAGTAATTGATGATGGGCTAATTTTAGATCTAGAATATGAAGAACAAAGAGTTGCTGATGCTTCTATTCTAGAAATACAATGGTCTAATAAAGAATCAGTTTCTATCTTCAACAGATTTCAGTCAATCTTGGCAAATACTAACTCTTGGCTCAAGAGTACAGGCGTCAAGACTATTAAAATTAGGGTTAATAATGAAGATGATTCAACTGGACCTATCGGATTGAAATAAGAAGTCAGAGACAAGTCCAAGGAAGGTGCTTCTTCTTCAGGAATGAGGATTAAGCTAAGAGTTAACCATACCGTAGAACAACCTTTGGAGGAACCAACATTAAAAGGGAAGGAGGTTAAAGAGACGCAGATCCAAGTCATTGATCAGCAAGAAGGAGAAGTTTTTCAGTCTCCTACTACTCTAAGTATAAAGTCTCCACATATTGATGCTGCTCCAGTATCACTAATGTCTCTGTTGTCTCAATTTGATAGTGATATTGATTCCTTTTCAACGGTTTACATTCCTCCTATTGAAGTTGCTCTTCATACATCAACCTCATCAATGGTGACTGCTTCTATAGAAAACATACATGATAATCTGGAGAATATTTTTGATGCTAATCCAATGTATCCAAACACATCATAGATAACACTTCCAGAAATTGATACATCTGCTGCAAGCTTTGATTGTTTCATGGCTAATGCTGATCACAATGCACCATCCAGTCAAGCTTTTGTTGTGATTCAAATTGAGACATCTCCAAGAGTGAGAACTGTGACTCAAAATGAATCTGTTGTTGTTTCGAATATGGTTGTTATTTCAAATGCAGACACATTGGATCTTCCTCCATGGTTGAGTTCAGTCACTCTAAAGAGAAAGAAACAAGCAATCTCTCCAGATGTATTTGATTTCCAGCAATTGAAGAGATCAAAGTCAAAAGCTACAAAGAAGGCTAAGACTGTTTCACGAGTAGTTGTGGACAACAACAAAATGAAATATGCAGAGATAGTTGAACCCTTGCAGACAAGTCACTAGAAGAGATGCAAGTTTCTGATTATAAATTCACAAGGGTGGATTTAGGCAAGCAGACACATGCTGGTATGATGCAAGACGCTCAAAATTCAGTAACTGTTCTAACACATAGTTACAATGAAATTTTGGCAAAAAAGGAAAAGCTAAAAGAAGAGAATTCACAGCTCATCTCAGTCATTTAGAAGATTGCCAATTCTTCAGAGCAAGTTAATCCATTGACTTCTTTCACTTCTGAAGAATCAGTCAAGCAATTGGAGAAAATTGTGCAAAAAGCCAAAGCAGTTGATTCTTGGGTAACACAGTTGATTGATCAAATCATACAAGTGATTGAAAAGACATTACAAGTTTTGAATAATGTCAGAATAGCAAAGATAAAGTTGAATTATACTTTGGAAGATTTTAAGCAAAGTTTGGATTCACTTGAAAAAGATTTGAAAATTTGGCATGAGATAGATCTAATCAAGTTACAAATTCTATGCAACAATTCAATCCTACCAAACAAAGAAAAATACATAGAATTTGAAGAACTTATGACAAATAAATCATTGGTTATTCAAGATCTCATCAAAGATATCCAAGCTACTCTAGAAATGAGTGATGAAGTTCAGCAAGACATCCTTTCTAGCTTTGAGAAAATCCCTTGCAGAATTCTGAATCATGAAGGAGAATTACTTGCAGCTGATATGGTCACTACAGAAATGGTAGCAAATATTTGTCAAGAGCTAGAATCAGAATAGTTTACTATGGATTTGATTCACAAGTTGGTTAATCATAGAATGATCCTTGATAAAATGCAAACTATTTATGAAGAACATAGACTAGCAATGATAAGATATTTTGATGTAATCTTGAAGACTATTGTAGTTACCAAGAACACACTAGGCCCTGATCCAGCTAAGTTGCAAGAAATTATCAGTAGATTTCAATCTTTCAAAGCTAGGATTGATATAGAATTAAATTTTTTATCTTTATGCATTTTTTTTTGACAAACTACATGTAAAAACAAATTTTGTAATCGCGAGTGTTTCTTTCACTTATAGTTTTGTAAATTGTAATTACATGTAATCTAATTACAAGTCAAAATAGTTTAAGACTGTAATTTTGAATAAGTCAATTCCAAGTAGTTGGTGGTTGAGAGAATTTCTCAAGTTAGTTGGGATCCTCCCACCTTTTTCTCATGACCTCTCTCCTATAAATACTTGAGAGGGTCCTTTGTAAACATATCTTTTTGGCAAGCAAGAAAACTCTGTAGAATTTTGTACTCATAAAGACTTTGAGCTTTATAGTTATAAGTTTATCTTTTTCAAATAATATCAAGGAGTTACAGATTTCAGACTTTGTGTTGAAATCCTACTTTGCTTCCATTGTTTTCTTTTGTCATTTTCGAGCATTACTTTTTGATCATTTGAAGATTGTGGAAGATTGCTAGGGAGAGCTTCAATCAAAATATTTTCAGACTTTGTGCTGTAAATGTTGAAGATTGAATTTATAGTTTAGAAGTAAAAGAAGAATTACAAGTCTTTGTGTTCGTGACGACTCCAATTCATAAGTAGTTAATAGATACATCATATCCACAAACTTTGTGCTATCATACGTTGTATATTATCATTAGAATTATCTTTTAAAAGGGTAGATAGGATTGCAGATTTTCAAGACTTTGTGCTTGAGGTTGTTTTCCTGTCCCGAAGGAAGTGACAAAAGTCTTTGAGCTTTCAGGAAACTTCATTTCCTTTATACTGATTTTATTTGCAAGCTGCTGTTATAGTTTATTTAAAAAGCTCATGTTACTTTTCTGCGAAGAGAAAAGAGTTTAATCTCTCCTGAAACAAGAGGAAAGATTATCTTTCCATCCATATTTGTTTTAATTAGTTAGATAGGGGGAGCCTTCCCTTAAATAGGAGAGTTTAACTCACACACTGTGTTGAAATCACCATTTTGCTAAACCTCCTAAATTTACAAAATATTCAGCCAACAAGTCTTGCATCTCCTCTCTTGTGTCGTGTCGTCAAATATGCCCTTATTTAGCTGGTTCTTCACAAATGAGATCCACTTGTATCATGAAAATCCAATCGGTTTAAATATCTTACATCATATCGATCTTTTAGTCTAGTATCCATCATCGGTCTCAACAGGATGCATCCTTCCTAATAGACCTCATCAATCCCATCCACACCCTTGATCCTATGGCAAAGGACATTTGAAATTTATTCTGGTCTTTTGATGCTTTTGGCTTTTGTTTATCATTTGAGCTCCCTATCATCACTTGTCAAGGCCACCATGATCTATCATATCATGGTGTGTTTTGACATGTCAACATAGGGGCATATCTTCATATTTTTCTTTTTTTTGTTGTCTTCTTGGTTGTCCCATGTAGTACCAACCAAGATCGATGTGATCTTGTGTGACGCGGGGGCATCCTATGTGCTTGTGGTTATCCCAATACCTGGACCGACCAAGGTCATTGCAACTTTGGGGTGTTGGGATAGCCTTCTTGTTTGTTGTGTTTTTTTCATGCATTAGACGCTAATCAACCTTGGTCCTTTATACCTTGGTGTATCATGTCTTTTGCTATAGCAAAAATCAGTGCTCCAAAAATGGCAAATTGCATTAGGATTGTATTTCATCTTCCATTCCATCACCGTGCATGTATCCCCCATCCTCTCATCTATCAAATCCCCCCATCCTCGATTATCCTTCTCTCTTGTCCATCACTTTGCATCATCTTCCTCATCTCTCCTTTCATCACATCATCCATTTCGAGAGCACACCCGTGTTCTCTTCAACCAGCATGCCCTCTCGAGGGGGAATCCTCAATCCCTAACCTTCATCATCATTCTCGCCACCTTTCTTCCTAGTCATCCCTTTGATGATTGGGGCATATTTTCCAATCTAACCATCTTCTTCTGGGTTCTATATTTTAATATTCTTTGAAATGATGTTACTTTGTAACACCACTCAAAGAGGGGAAAAATGTAGACACTTAATTTATCCAAATTTATCCCTTTTTGTCTAAACATCCTCTTATCTACATTAATTACGTAATATTGCTATTATCTAATTAATATCCTTAAATTCTTCTAAATCCCTAAGGTATTCAATTAATAATTAAATACCTTACCCTCTTTAATCCCCCTTTCATTAAATGAATTAAATAAATATGACATTTATTTAATTCCTCACATACCACATCTCTTTCTTAATCCTAACCCACCTCCTAATATCTTCATTAGGGATGTGCACATGCCTAATCCTTGATTAGGATGTGTCACATCCTCCAAATTTTGCAAATTGGCTTCTAATCCTCATTACCCTCTAATTATCTTCTAATTACTGATTAGTTAAGTCTAATTAGTACTTTGGTCAACTCTCCCCATCCCCCAAGAAATTTTTAATTCCTTTTTATTCATCCAAGACTTCTCTCTTCTCCATGTGAATTTTTAATTCACATTTATTTATCCTAGAATCCCCTTTTTCCATGCATTTTCTAAAATCTTTGACTTGTCACATCAAGTCACATGTGGACAAGTGCTTCCCCTTTTGGAACCTTGTCTTATCCATAGGATTCTTCCAAGCATGTGAATTAATTCACCCAATATTCTTCTCATCTTCCAATGTACTTCCAAGGTACATGTCTTTACACATCACATGTCTTTCTTCCACCTCACCTACACATCATCACATCCTAGGACACTTCACCCTCCACATGTCAAGATGTGAGGGCTTGTGAGTCCTCAACTCACCATAGCCCTTCATCTTAGCCTTGGTGGTTTGATCTCAGCCGTTGAATTCTCTAGAGAATTCATATTCTTCTATAAATACCCCCCTCTTCTAATGCATTTAAAAACACTTAGCCATTTGCACCCTTATGTTACCAAATTTCCCACTCAATTTGCAAGCATCATTTTAGCTACTTAGTCTCTAGCAATTGTAATGCCCTGCCACGAGACCCTAGGGGAAGTTACAAACTACAAACAATTTCAGAACAATTTTTTTATTATTATAAAATACAATTACAAGACGATTACAACACAAGCCAACAATCCCCTAAGGACCCGAGACAAAGATTACTTAATTCACAAATTAATACAACATGCATGAAATGAAAAATAACAACATTCACTTAAGCTAATTAAAGTACATACATTCCATACATGAGATTTCTATTAAGACCATGAGATCCTTCATGGTTACCAAGGACAAAAGCTATATAATTACAATTACATCTCTCATTCCCAGAATGAGGTAAATCAATGACATGATTGTTTATTACAATTTCCACCTCGATAAAAATGAGGGGTAAATAAAATACAAAAGCACAAGCGTAAATGAAACCAAGGTAGCAACTGGAATCCCACGAGCTCTCCAACATGAAAGTCTCGTCCACAGAAGATAATGCCAAAACAACGGAGTATGGTGCACGTTCCACCCAACCATGTGATACCTGAAGGCTCACCCCCCATGCTAGGAGATAGTAACAAGGTTTCAGGTCAAGACCAACAACCTCTAAACATAGGCAACATGACTCAACTGGAAAAGGATACGAACATGACATCACATGACATAAAGGTTACAATGCTTCCAGATTTTAAATACATGAACACATCACGAATACAAACATAATGCTGACTTAAGAGAAGTGCCATCACAATGTCGCATGGGATATCCTGGCAAGTTTTCCTAGGTCCCGGCCCCCATCTCGGGATATCCTGGTAACCTCTAACGACTCCCGGCCCCACATGCAAGCCAATGCGGAATAAATTATCTTTCGAAGGGACAAGATAACGATCTTTCCATTCTAGGCCTTTCCGTCTCATCCCAAGTCTATACAAGCACTTGCGTCCATGAGCGAGGCAAAATTAATCTTTTTAAATGATAGTACTACCTATACTAATTAATTGGTTTAAGTTTTCACTGAATTAACCAACTTACATTGAGATCTCCTAGCACCACTTTGTGTGCCGGCCCTCAATGCAAGCCACTTCTCTAAGACAACACGTGGAACTATGCCACCACCAAAGGTACTCAAGTACGACCTAGGGATGATGAATCCCTAACCATGACATGAAGTAAACAAAACCCACCCAAGATAATCAGATGTAATGTTGAACTCAAGTACGCACTACCCATGGCAAATGAGGTTGATTGACATGCTTATGACCCCAAGACACATAAAGGATGATTCAATCTGGAAGACTTACGAGATCTGACTCAAAATCCAACAAGAATAAGCACCCCACGATGAAAGAAGTTTGCAAACAATATAAGGTAACCTACCTTCGGATTTCGTAAATCCAATCATTCATCACATTACTGCATTTAAACAATTTAAAACAACTATGTTCTTGCACAATCACCTAAAGGTTTGAAAGTTCGTTTGATTCTTGTTGACATAATACATACGATAAATTAAATCAATCATTCTTCGTTAAGCTGCAATTTCCTATATCTAGTTTTCGTATATCCCTTTTTACAAATATCTCATATGTAAATTAATTATTTCTTCACTTTTAAGAAAATAAATCACCTTTTTAAATATACACACACTTATCTAATTATATATATATCTTTTAAAACATATCTATATATAATTAATATTTAATTTCAACCAATAATTACTTCACCCTTTATTATAAAAAAAAACTATACACATATTATAATATATATATTATACATATAAATAATATAAAATTATTTTATACAACATATATATATAAATTATATTCTAAATTCATAAAATAAAACATTTAAACTATTATGAAAAATATTATAATATATATAATAACATATATTATAATATATATAATATAACATATATTATAATATATATATAATATAACATATATTATAATATATATTATAGAATATATATAATATAACATATATTATAACATATATTATAATATATATATATATATAAAAACAAGTAAAACAAAAGAAAGGGCACGAAAGCCTAGGGAGGGCTGGGGACGCAGCTGTGAGCTGCGCCCAGCTCAACCCTGGGCGACGCTGCCCATGGCAGCGCCTCCCACAGCCGTGGGAGGAGCTGCCATGGCAGTGCCCCCCCTGGGGTGGGCTGGGTCGGCCACAGTGCTGCCGCCCCTCCCCACAACATACAATTTTTTTTATTTTTATTTTTAAACAACTGCATAAATAAGGGACGGACAGCAGAGGGTTTAACCCGTCCCTACTCTGTTCTAGGAGAAATCTCAGACAAAGAAAAAAAACTAAAACTAAAAAAAACATAAAACAAAATTTCAGGAATCATAAAGTTTAAACCTGAATTTCTCACCCTTACACAAACTTGAAATAACAGAAAAGAAAAAATGGAATCCATAAGAAAATCCCTTATTTTTTTTATTTTAAAAAAAAAAAATGAACACAGAATTTCAGAAATTGCTCACTGCCAACACTTGGAATAAAATTTGAAAACCATGGATTTAATTAAACCAAATGTATAATACTCATTTAAAACCAAATTCAAATGTATAATACTCATTTAAAACCAAATTCCATTTACCCCACAATAATAACTAAATTCACTTTATTTCACAAAATTGAAACCAACTATTACATTTAATACAAATCATTTTTAATTTTATTTTCTTACATGAGGAATGCAATACAACTTCTATATATATATATATAATTTTTTGTCTCATTATTTAATAATGCTAACACAATTGGACTAATTTAATTAATCAACAATAAATCTAATTCACGATTAGATTATTTATCAATTGAATTAAACTAACTAATTAATTAATAAGCACTCTTTTATGAATTTTGGCAATAAAATTAAATAAAACAACACCATTTCACTAGGAAATTTAAATCGCGCAAGCAAGGAGAGACGAGATGACAAAATAATTAGCTTATCCCAACTGACAACCCGATGACCCACTATGGCTAGGGTGATGTCACGACACAGAAACCCAAGCTACTATCTCCCAATCATTTTCCGTTGAACAAGGGACATGCTCAGACCTGCGAAATCAGGTGGAGTCAATGTCTTGTACCTGCATCCTGCACACAACACGAATGTCGAACATGCATACATATATATAAATATCAAAACACACCGTGAAGAGGAAATCATGGAATCACAGGGCACTCGCGTGTGAGTGATGTGATCATGTCCCCTTCACCAATACAATAACACTAACTGACGCCTCTAATCATCAATGGTATAATCAAAGCATAAAGCATCAATAATTCACATACATGATAATTCAATCCACAACATGAAATAATAATATCATCTGATTAAAGTACCATCACATCAAAACATAATGTTTACATCGCTTAACAATTAGCGGTCAAAAGTAACCAAGTATATAACCAACATGCTAACAAGGTAAAATATACATAACGAACACTGTTCAATCAAAAGAACAAAATGGAGGGGTGTTACAACAATTGCATTCATCACATTGTTCAACTTTCATTTAGCCATCTCCATGGCCATCCAAGGAGCACACAAGCATTCAAAAATCAAGGGCCAACCAAGGTATTTCAATAGCACAAAGAAGGTATAATCATTTGCTATCTTTTTATCTTATTTCTTTGTGTTATCAATTCCTTAGGCTAATCTTTGAGGTGTCTTTTGTGTTTTTCCTTATTGCATAATAGTTTTTTTGCATCTTTAGAATGGAATAAACATTTAGGATCACAATAATAAGTCAAACATGTGATAAAAAATATTCATAATAACAAATTGGCATAAGTGATAAATTTATAACTAAGGGTATAAAGGGGATATAAACTGAATATCAAACATGGATATTTAATAAAGTGATCTTAAGACTTAGAAAAAAATTAAGTAAGGTTTAATAGATTGAATTGGATTTCTTGATTGTGCATAAAACTAAAATATCTACTTAAGCACCGAAACTTTGCAAATTCAATTATTTAATAAAATGAAAATGAGTTAAACATGATCAAATTATTCTCATTTGAGTTAACCTTAAGGTATAAAAATAAAAGAAGGTGAAAATTATTACAATTATTAAGTAAATCAATTATCTAAATTGGGGGTTAAGGAAGAGGCCTTATCCAAGAGAATTAAATATAATATCAAGATACTCAAGTTGACATTCTATATGGTTGGTAAACGTGTAAGTGTGGACTAGTGATAGTTACCACGTAAAAAGCGACGAAGTGAAACAAGGTCTATTCAAAATCAAGGTCATGAGAGGGAATGTGCTACCTTACCTTGAGATTTGCATTAAACTATATCTTAAATTAATTAATGAAAATATATTAGCTAAAGGTGAAGGTAAAAGATTTATTCTTTAATGACTTAGATGTGTAACATGATCCTAGATTATTATTATTTAATCAAAAGGGAAATGAAGGATATGGAAAACCAATCATGTATGGTTTAGTTCTCCTATTATGAGGGTTATTAAGTAAATGTAAACTCAATTAAACTCAGGTAATTCTCATGATGAAGCTCTACCCAAGAAAGGGGATGAAGAGGTATCTAAATAATTAATGTTGTAAATTCATACTACTTGAGTAATGACATTATTGATATGAATATCTCTATTTGACTTTTGTAAGAGTTTTAAGTTATTTATCAAATAAAACATGATTAATAGAGTCAATCAACAAGAACTTACAACTAATTAAGCTATGTGTTGTTATCCAACACAATGTAATCATGCCAAATAACGTTAGACATTAGTAATTGTGTTGCACAATGGTGGCTTGTTAGGAGCGCATTAAGTTGTAAATCTATGTTTAAACAAAAAAAAAGTTGTGACGCTTGTGTTATCTCCACATTAAAAAGTGGGCATGGTGTAGGGTTAGGGTTAGTCATGCAAAGAACTAATTAACAATACTAAAACACTATAATTAACAAAACTTACATTTATTTTTTTCAAATCTAAAAACCAATAATTACAATACTATAAAGGCAAGTACTAGCCACTATGTGGCACTTGTTTTAATTTGTAAAATATAATACTTATGGTTGAGTGTACATTTAAATAAAAATATCGGGTTCTTTGCTTTCTTTCTTTATATAAAGTGTTTTTTTAATATTATTTTTATTTCTTTGCTTTCTTTCTTTATATAAATTGTTTTTTTAATAGTATTTTTATTTATTTTATATTATTTTCATCAAACAGCCAAATCTTTTTCAATGGTCAACCATCATTTTACCGCATTTTCAACCGTCAATCATTAAAGTCAGTTGGTAATGTTCGTATAGGGAATGCCTTCCACATAATTAATATATTAAAATGTAGAAACTCTCCATTAAATATAATTAAAAAACAAGTACCAATGATCAAAATCCAACTCCATATGAAACATAAGACAATGTAATCTAGTATAAATAAAGATTACATATGAAAATAGAACAAAACTAAAATAAATTTAAAATATTATGTTTAAGTTTGTGCAATCTTCCAACTAATTTTTCTAAACACAAACATTGCTAACAACTTCAATACATGCTTGCTAATATATATATATACAATTTATAGTCATTAAACAAATATACTAGTTTTTAAATAAACACGATTTATTTTTTACTTCTCGTATTTAAAAATTCCAATTTCTAACAAGTAATTCATTTTCTTCTAAATACTATACAATAAATGTTTAATTTGGAGACCTCAACCACCAAATATTGAAGTATCTATACAATAGAATGCAAACGTAAGGCTCACCATTTAAAATTCAAATCATAATTAGCATTGATTTCATATATATAATTTAAATATTAACACTTAAATTTTAAAATTAGCTCTCTATCTATGCACACCAAGCCCTCTTAACCAATAGAATTCCATAAAATCAAATCTATGGATCACACAAATTAAAAAATTAAGAAAGAAAAAATATGTAAAATGAAAGAAAGATTCAATTAACCATTTACATTCTAATTACAAGGAAAATTCAAACATGCACAACTTATGGGATTGTTTTCGTACCTAACTTAATTGTTTTTGTTAGAAAGCATTTCATATTTTTTACATTATATCTCATATTAATATTTTCCTTGTATTTCATATTTTCTCTACATTAACTATATCACAAACTTGACTCAAAAAAGATTCCTTTAGATTGTAATTGGTTTTATAGTCATTATTATTTCATGCACATGTATAAAATGTTCTCTATGTTGATTATTTAGTGGAGTCTTCTCTCAAAAATAAAATATTTTATTGTGATAATATATTTCTATGAAGTATATAGATAAAAACAATCTTAAAACAATTTAAATGATAGAGAAAATAGTGTTTTCAACAAGAAAAAAAATCTTCTAGTACATGTTAGAATTAATATATATATATATATATATATATATATATATATATATATATATTCAATATAGAATTTGATAAAATAAATTAACACATTCATAAGCTTTTGTTGATTTCTTTATTTAAATTTCTCATTAATATTCTTAAGTCAAGTTTTATTATTTTTTGTTTTAAGTATTACCAATGGTTATGTCAAAAACGTACACCCAAATGTATAATAGAATATTATTTTATGTGTGTTCTTATAGTTGTCATCTAATTTATAGTAACCAATGTAATTAGATTACTTGTGTACATCAAACAAGATATATAGTTCTTGGCTCTTCCACATGTCAATATAAGTCATAGTTGAGCATTGCAAGCCCAAAATCTCTAATACAATTTTTGAATTAATTTTTAATAATAACATCCACTACAATGTCACATCTCTTCTCCTAATCCAACTTGGATTCGTCATCATTTTGAAACAAAGCCTCCTTATATTTCATCTAAGAAATAGCCCAACATGCTCACAATGAAGGGAGAATGTAATCTTTCCATGATGAACATATCTCATTCTAGAAATGCCTTTCTCCTTATTGTAGGTAAATCTATGAAGTTTAATGTCAATTGTGAGGTTGTATGGAATAGTTATGTAATATCTCAAAGGGATGTAATAATAGAAAAATATTGCTAGAACCAACATTTGCAACCCTATAGCTACAAATCATAAATATCTTATTCTTGTAAGCCTAAATCAAAATTGTACAAGTTGGTTGAGAAAGAAAAAATAAAATGCAAGATAGACTTGTCTATAACACTTTGAGTACTCAAATCATCACAAACACAACAATGAGAAAATATAATAGCACAACAAACATAGCATGAATAACATCCATTAGAGATTATATATATTATAAATGTACTTTGTGTATCTTTCAAAATATGTAGCTTTAAGGATTCTCTATGTAGAGTACATGTATATAAAATAGGAATAAGTTTTTAAGTGTTTATTTAGATAGAAAATGTGTATCTCAAATAAGAGTACAAGTTGTGAATACGTGGAGAGACTTGATATTTGTACAAATTTATGTTATTGTAAAAAATATTTCTACATATAATCTTAGAGGTTTCCTCAGCTTATTTTTCATCTAAAATTGTATATGTGTTCCTTCTAATCTTAGTAGGTGAATGATGATCCAAGTTTCCTAAATGAAGGTTAATGTTAAATACTAAACATATACTAAATGTTTCATACATGAATGTCTATTAGATAATATAGGTGTGTACTGAATGTTTCATTCATGAATATTTATTAGAGAATATAGACATATACTAAATGTTTCATTTGTGTATGTTTATTAGTGAATATAGGCATGCAATAAATTTTTACCATCAACATTTTCGATCACAAATTATTTTTATTTTGTTAAGAAAATATATGCATATACTAAATGTTTCATATGTGAATGTTTATTAGAGAATATACACATATAATAAAATTCAACCATCAACATTTTATATCACAATCCATGATCCATGATCAATAGAACATAGGAAAAAATAATTTTTCACCATGATGATGTATCACGAAGCATGACTTATAACATTAATAATATATATTTTATACATGTTTATTTTGACATTTTTTTTAGCAAAAGGCAACTAGCCCATATAATAATATTAATATATAGAAGATTTACAATATATGATGGATTATATAGCCAAAGTATATCTGTAGCATTCTACTACATACAAGCCAATTACCCACATGACATCAATTTCCATGGCAGCCTTGTAGCCATTGGAGAGAAAAATTACTGCAGTGACCATACCTTATCAACACCTAGTACCATGGAAACCATGAAAAAATGGCCATAGAAAAGCAAAATTACAGTAGTGACATGATAAACTAGATGACCCCAAAACTAGCAAAAATCGATGATACCCACACCCAGATATTTCAACTATAATCCCATATACATAATTACAAGGATGAGACAATACTACTGCTATAGTCCATATACATACTTACAAAGATCGAACTACTACATGTAAATACTTGTGAAATAAAATACATCAATTATTCTTCCATCAACATGATAGGTATGAATGGCTCCACTTATACCTCATTCTTGTCTTGATATTCTTGTAGATGGTACACAAAACATGCACTTTTTTACTCCAGTTGAATGGATTCCAAGGCCAAGCCATTAGAGGTGTCAAGAATCAAATTTTCTTACCGCTAGCATTAGGTACAGTTGATTTATGGTGATCTGAATACTTAGTCATTTCTCTGATGAATGGTTCCTCATTTAAACACCCTCGAAGCTTGGTATGCAACTTACAAGGAGTCATTTTCTCAATCTCTTCTTTTGGTACAACATCCAACTATTTTCAATGCATGCTCATTTCCTTTTTGAATATATACTTCCAACCTCATTGTTGAAATCAATGATAACCAAAGCTAATTGAATGATTTACTTCAGCTCTATTGACACTAATTCTTGCCTTATGGTATTCAAAAATTGTGGATATGGCTTAATTTGTTCCATATTATTTTGAATTGACACCTCTACTGAGTCACAACCCATGTTTGTAATTTCTCACAGGTTCTCCTCTCTTATCTTTCGATGGTTCCCGATTAGTAAGGCCATATTGTGATGTAAGTTAAGTGGGTTGTATATTTCCTGCTATACCTTTACTTATGCTCCCTGGTGTAGTTTCCCCTGAACCTTTTGCTTGTGATTGAGAAATTAAAGGCGTAAACTAGTTCCCCAGTGACTCTCCAACACAAAAATTAGAATTATGTGAAGTGCCTCCATTCAAGACATCATATATCCTAGATCCACAAGGTTTGTTGGATGAACTCAAATATGTACCCGTAAGTTTTAAATCTGAGTCACTCAACTCTTGTATATCATTGGAAAATACAATTGGCCATGTGGTTGATAATTGCAATTTTATTGTAGATGGATCCAACGTTCGATTTTCATGACCTCAAAATATTCTCAGAGGAATACTATGATGGATATTTTCAACATTTATATTTGAAAATGACACATCACCGGTACCTTTAAGTCCATAAAAAGAATTGAGAAATGGTGATTCATGTTTGTGTAATGATTCCATCCAGTTTTGAGATCCAGGCAATTTCTGGGAGCCAACACTCCCACCATCTATCAAGCCATCACTCAATTTTGGAACACCCCCCCAATTATGAGATCTTTCCACCTTTGTCTTGCCCATTGAAGTTCTATTGATGAGTCCACTGAATTTTTGCAAGAGCCAAGCATTGGCAAGTCTACAGGTGAAGGAAAAATGTTTTTTCATCAACACTTTCTGGTGGGTACTGGTTGAGGATTCACTGCCATAGGTGCTACAAATGGTTCAATTTCCTAGGGCGATACTCTCTTTGGCCTAGGAACTATAGAAGTTTCATCCCATTGCACCTTGAGAGATCTCCAATATGAAGTAGCCCGCCTAAGTGCATCAATATCACCCATCCCAATTATGGTTCCAGTAAACTTTCCCAATGAAAACAAAACTTCACTCTGGGGCCTCCTCCCATTCAAATCTCATCTTGAATCACATACCAACTGAAAGGTTGCTATTCATGGCCTCCATATATTTATCATAAGGAATAATAAACTTAGACTGGATTGTTCACCCAAAGATGGAGATCCTTTTGTAGAGAACACACATGTGACAAGTTATCACACAAAATGATGACATCATTACATATTAAAACCATGTACCTACATAGAAAAAAAATCATTAGAAAATACCTAATGCCACATTAGGTGACACTAGCACAAATGACTTAGTAGGTTTTATCCACCAGCTCAACAAATGAGCTATATAGATTTCTGCACAACATCCAACTATTTTCAATACATGCTAATTTCCTTTTTGAACATATACTTCTAGCCTCACTGTTGAAATCAATGATAACCAAAGCTAATTGAAGGATTTACTTTGGATCTATTGACACTGATTCTTGTCTTATGATATTCAACAATTGGGGATATGGCTTAATTTGTTCCATATTATTTTGAATTTACACCTCTATTGAGTCACAACCCATGTTTGTAATTTATCACAGGTTCTCCTCTCTTATCTTTCGATGGTTCCTAGATAGTAAGGCTAGATTGAGATGTAATTTTAGTGGGCTATATATTTCCTGCTATACCTTTACTTATGCTCCCTGATGTAGTTTCCCCTAAACCTCTTGCTTGTGATTGAGAAATTAAAGGCATAAACTAGTTCCCCAGTGACTCTCCAACACCAAAATTAGAATTATGTGAAGTGCCTCCATTTAAGACATCATATATCCCAGATCCACAAGGTTTGTTGGATGAACTCAAATATGCACCAATAAGTTTTAAATCTAAGTCACTCAACCCTTATATATCATTGGAAAATACAATTGGCCATGCGGTTGATAACTATAATTTTATTGCAGACAGATCCAATGTTCCATTTTCATGACCCTAGAATATTCTCAAAGGAATACTATGATGGATATTTTCAGCATTTTTATTTGAAAATGACACATTACTAGTACCTTTAAGTCCATAAAAAGAGTTGAGAAATGATAATTCATGTTTGTGTAATGATGCCATCCAGTTTTGAGATCCAGAAAATTATTAGGAGCCAACATTCCCACCATCTATCAAGCCATCACTCAGTTTTGGAACACCCCCCCACTTTTGAGAGCTTTCCACCTCTTTCTTGCCCATTGAAGTACTATCGATGAGTCCACTAAATTTTTGCAAGAGCCAAACATTGACAAGCCTATAGGTGAAGGCAAAATGTTTGTTCGTGAATGCTTTCTTGTGGGTACTAGTTGAGGGTTTACTGCCACAGGTGCTACAAATGGTTCAATTTCCCAGAGCGAGAATCTCTCTGGCCTAGGAACTATAGAAGTTTCATCCCATTGCACCTTGAGATATCTCCAATCTGAGGTATCCCACCTGATTGAATCAATATCACCCATCCCAATTATGGTTCCAATAAACCTTCCCAATGAAAACAAAAACTTTGCTCTGGGGCCTCCTCCCCTTCAAATATCATCTTGAATCACATACCAACTGAAAGGTTTCTATTCATAGCCTCCATATATTTATCATAAGGAATAAAATTAGACTGGCTTGTTCACCCAAAGATGGAGATCCTTTGTAGAGATTACACATAAGATAAGTTATCTCACAAAATGATGACAACATTGCATATTAAAACCCTATACCTACACACAAAAAAACTCATTAGAAAATACCTAACACCACATTAGGTGACACTAGCACAGATGACTTGAAAGGTTTTATCCACTAGCTCAGCAGATGAGCTAGATATATTTCTGCACAACATCCAATTATTTTCAATGCATGCTCATTTCCTTTTTGAATATATACTACCAGCCTCACTGTTGAAATAAATGATAACCAAAGCTAATTGAAGGCTTTACTTCGGCTAGATATTGACACTGATTCTTGCCTTATGATATTAAAAAATTGGGGATATGGCTTAATTTGTTCCATATTATTTTGAATTGACACCTCTACTGAGTGACAACCCATGTTTGTAATTTCTCACGGGCTCTCCTCTCTTATCTTTCGGTGATTCCTAGTTAGTAAGGCTAGATTGTGATGTAAGTTCAGTGGGTTGTATATTTCCTACTATACATTTACTTATGCTCCCTGATATAGTTTCCCCTAAACCTTTTGCTTATGATTGAGAAATTAAAGGCATAAACCAGTTCCCTAGTGACTCTCCAACACAAAAATTAGAATTATGTGAAGTGCCTCCATTCAAGACATCATATATCCCAGATCCACAAAGTTTGTTAGATGAACTCAAATATGTACCAGTAAATTTTAAATTTGAGTCACTCAACCCTTGTATATATATCTCATCTTGAATCGCATACCAACTGAAAGGTTTATATTCATGGCCTCTATATATTTATCATAAGTAATAATAAACTCAGACAAGCTTCTTCACCCAAAGACGAAGATCCTTTGTAGAGAACACACATGTGATATGTTATCACACAAAACAATGACATCATTGCATATTAAAACCCTATACCTACACACAAAACAACTTGTTAGAAAATACCTAACGCCACATTAGGTGACGCTAGCGTAGATGACTTGGTAGGTTTTATCCACCAGCTCAACAGATGAGCTAGATAGATTTTTGCACAGCATCCAACTATTTTCAATGCATGCTAATTTCCTTTTTGAATATATACTTCCAGCCTCACTGTCAAAATAAATGATAAACAAATCTAATTGAAGGATTTACTTCAGCTCTGTTGACACTGATTCTTTCCTTATGATATTCAACAATTGGGGATATGGCTTAATTTGTTTCATATTATTTTGAATTGACACCTCTACTGAGTAACAACTCATGTTTGTAATTTCTCACAGGTTCTCCCTTCTTATCTTTTGGTGGTTCCTGGCCAGTAAGGCCAAATTGTCATGTAAGTTTAGTGGGTTGTATATTTCCTGCTATAACTTTACTTACGCTCCCTGATGTAGTTTCCCCTGAACCATCTTCTTGTGATTGAGCAATCAAAGGCATAAACTAGTGACTCTCCAACACCAAAATTAGAATTATGTGAAGTGCCTCCATTCAACACATCATTTATCCCACATCCAAAAGGTTTGTTGGATGAACTAAAATATGTACCAGTAAGTTTTAAATCTAAGTCACTCAACCCCTGTATACCATTGGAAAATACAATTGGCCATGTGGTTGATAACTGTAATTTTATTGCAGACAAATCCAATGTTCCATTTTCATGACCCTGGAATATTCTCAAAGGAATACTATGATGGATATTTTCAACATTTTGATTTGAAAATGACACATCACTGGTACCTTTAAGTCCATAAAAAGAGTTGGTAAATGGTGATTCATGTTTGTGTAATGATTCCATGTAATGCCCCACCACGTAACCCTAGAGGATGACGCAAAAACAATAGAAGCGTAATGATTTTTTTTTAAAAGTGTAATAATAACAAGTAAAGTGAACTACACTTAACACATACATCCTCTAAGGTACGCAACAATGCTTACATTTGAATCCCATAATATACAAAAGTAAACTAATCCATAGCATATAAATAAAACTCATGAAATAAATAACATACATCCAAAGCATTAAACTCATCTCATTAGATACAAAGTACATTAAAGAATCATCCATAGATTGCATTCATTCCATAAAGTAGTTACAAGACTCATTTCCAAAATGAGGAAAATCATACAAATAATGTTACAATTACAATGATAGAAGAATCCTCCTCAAATAAAAATGAGTAGTACATATACAAAGTATCCAATTGATACAAAAGAGCATAAGAAAAAGTACAAAGCAACTAGTACATGCGAGCTCTCTAGTCTAGAAGATCCTGCCATCACGAACATGAAATGGGAACCCAACGGTGTAAGGTTCACATTCTACCCAACCAAGCGGTACTTGAAGGCCCACCCCCTGTGCTAGGAGATAGTAAAAGGGCTTCCTAGGCAAAACCAACAACCTCGAGACATAAGCAACACACAATACTATACCATACAAGAACAATACATACCTAAAGGTTACATTGCTTCTACAGTAAAATGATCAAGTATATCAACTACACAATACATATTGTTGTCATAGGAGAAGTGTCATCACAAAGTTGCATGGGTTACCCTAGCAGATCTTCCTATGCCCCGGCCCCCATCTTGGGTTACCTTGGTAGCCTCTCATGACCCCCAACCCCACATGCAAACCGATGTGGAATCAATTATATTTCAAAGGGACAAGATAATGATCTTTCCATTCCAGGCCTTCCTATCTCATCCCAAGTCTAAACAAGACCTTGAGCCCATGAGAAAGGCACAATTAACAAGTTATATGATCTAAGCTACCCTTTCCCCTATTACATTTATTTAATTTCCACTGAATTAACTAACTCTCACATGAGTTACCTTGGCACCACTTTGTGCGTCAGCCCCCATTGAGAGCCACTCCCCTACTGACAACAAAAGGATCTAATCCAAAACCCAAGGGTAATCATAGTGCACAAAATGGATAGTAAATCCCAATACAAAATATAAGAGGCATCACATCCTGTTCATAGTAACTGGGTGTTTAACTGAAACTCAACCAAGTGCACTACCCAAGGGAAATCAAAGGGCTAAACCATAAATCACAACAACCCCCTCATAAAACTACATCATCTGGAAGACTTACATACATGACTATCCAATTTTCCCCAACTTACGTGAACAGAAGAAATCATAATTTAATCAGCAATTCAGGCAGGAAATAAAGCTACCATTAGGATTTCCTAAATCCAATTTCCATTTCAAGAACATATAATAATACATTGCCCAAATAAACTAGCTTATTATAACTTCATTTACAGACAATAAATAATTTAAATCCTTTTGTTTATTTCAATTTCCCAATTACATCTAAATAAAAATCAACTTCCTCTTTTAAAAACATTTCACTTTAAAATAACTAGCCGGGAAGAAAAATCGGCACGCTTTGTGGGTCCATTGGAATGGCTGCATAAAATTGCAACAGGTGCTTGGAGCTGGAAGAGTCTGCAGCAAGGTGCAAACAAAAATGGGGGGGGACAGGAAAAGAGTTGAGCCAAATAGCTACAAGGTGCACATGAGGAATACTAAGGTCTAGAAGCGGGTTGTAAGAGGTGGTTTGGTTCCATTTCTGGAAAAACTTCATGGGCCTGATACTATGGCTAAAAACTATTTTGAGAAGAACTGGAACAATGGAGAAATAATCCTCTTTGGGAGAAAGGTGAAATTGGATGAGCAAATTATAGGAGAGGTGACTAGAATGTCCACTGAGGGTGTGAAGTTTTATCATGATAGAAGGTTTTTTGATGAGGTGGTAATCAAATTCCCTAAGAAGGAAAAGAAGAAAATGAAACAGGTCAAAATTTCCAACAACTATTTTGAAATAGACACCATCAAGGCATTGTGGAGAAAGGTTATTTGTGTCATAATGGAGTATATTACCCTAGATGAGAGATTTACCAGAGTTTATGGTCATCATTTTGCTATCCTTAACCACTTCCACCATAAGGTACGGATTTCTCTGCCTCATTATTTATTCTATTCGTTGAGTAATAGCCTTGAAGACCACAAGAAAAATCCTAGGAGATACCCTATTCTTCATCATGGTCTTATTAGGTTAATATATGAACACTATCAAAGCCTGTCAGCTTTATCCAAACCGGTTGCCTCCACGGTGTCTGAGGACTATGAAACGGATAGTAGGGGTTTAGAGAATCAACCTAACCAAGAGAGAATTGTTGAAGCCCACCCATCCTCTATGATATCTAGTAAGAAAATCCAACCTAGTAAACCCTAGCTTGCTAAAGCTAACTCTGAGACCTACCCCGATTGCTCGATCCCCTTAAAGAATCCTGCACTCAAGGGCTCCACTGCCAATAAGTTGGTTTCCTACTCTACGGACTCTTTGGAGGACAAAGCTAAGAACCCCGAAGCTACAGAAACTCTGTGTCTTCCCCTCCTACCTGTTTTAGAGTTGATGGTACCAGATTTCCTAGCTCCCCCAATCCGAATGATGTTAACCTCATTTTAGACTGGGTTTAGTCTAGCGATATTCTTGCCTCTACCAGAAATGGCATTGGTGACATTTTTAGGGTTTTGAAATGGGAATATCAAGAAATTAATGATCTTAATCACATAAATAGGGTTTTGGATAGCAAGTTAGAGGAACTAGAATTGAAGTTGTCTGCTCTTAGCAATGAAGAAGGATAACGGAATAAGAACAATACTAGAATAGGAGAAGATGAAAATAAGGACAAGTATAAGACTTTGGAAGCTGAAATTTTCAAAATAAAAAATAACATGAAATATATTGTGGAACAAAACCATAAAATGGCTAGGCACAATGCCATCATCATCAATGCAATATCTGAAAAGTTAGAAAAGTTGCAACATGGCTCACTAGTTGTTGACCTGGAAGAGGACAAGGATAAAAGAAAAAATGAGGACCAAGGTATATCGAAAAGGACCTGTGCCAACCTTAAGAGGAAAGTGCCTCCTACTACCCAGATGGTCCAGATCTTAAAGAAGGGGGTTTAGGAAATGAACGATTTGGAAGTTGAGACTGCGGAAACATTAAAGTCCCAAATTTAGTTGTTGCTGGTGTTTTATCTGGTCTTTTTGTGTCTTTTCTGTGGCCCTTGTTGGATTTTTTTGCAGTTGTGGCTTTGTCTTTTTGTTGTTGTCTTTACAACCTTTCTCCTTATGGTGTCTTTGATGATCTTATCTTATGTTTGTAAACTTTGTGGTTTCGGGTCCCTGTAAAACCCATTTTTTCCTCTTTCAAAAACTAACTTGTGCTTTATGCACCTATTATAAAAATACATTTAAACTAATTGGACATAATTAGATGTTTTATAATTTACAAAGTATATCTATGATCATTCCATATTGAAAATAATATAAAACAAAACAAATTGACAACAACCGCGCAAGCACTTAGAGAAACTCAGCGTATAAAATCGCAATTTAAAACTAAATACATTTTAAAGTAATATGCTAAACTTATTATTACTATGTGCATGCACTAGGAAGATATGCACCATGCCAAAGATCTTAGTTAAGTGAAGATAACTCACACATAGTAACACTCCCTACTATATGATAAAAATATTGAAATATAAAGAAAGCACATGGTTTGGAAACTTAAACTACTAGTTAACAATACAAAATTCACCCATGCTATATGCATCAAATGAATCTCACAAACTATATTTTTTACTTGTTCAAAGATTACAAGAAATAAAATCAACAAATTTGCATGATTCGATTTATAGTTTAGTGATAAAAAAATAAATCTCCAGTTTTCAAATATGGTTCAATAGAGAATTCAAAGAGGAAGGTTACATTTTTCTTTTCAAGTCTCAAGTATAATATATGCAATAATTTAGAATCTAATTTAATTGGAAGACTCACAAGAATGGAGTAGGGTAACACAAGGAGAAGAAATAAATTCATGCAAAATAAATACTAATTTTATATGCTAAGTTTTATGCAAATTTAAGATAAATCTCCAAGCAAGATTATGGAGATTATTTAAACCTCTACAACAATCTATTTTCAAGTGTTTCAAATGTAACAAATTGCGAATGGAATCAAAAAGATATTTTAAACCCCTACAACCTTCTATGTTCAAGCACTACATCTGTCATAGATGCCAGTAGAAACAGGGAGGTTATTTAAATCTATACACCCTACCATGCTTAAGTGATGCAGCGGTGACAAATTGCCAATAGAATCAAGGAGGTTAATTAAACCATGACAATTTTTTAGTTTCAATTTCCCAAGCCAAATAATCGTCTACAGGAAGATCTTTTCCAATACAATTAGAGGTTTTTCTACAAATTTTATCAGGAAGATTGAAATCAATTCCTACAAAGGTTTTCCAAATCTTCTATTGTTTTTCCTCTGGGATTTCTATTGTTCAAAAATAAACAATTTCCTACAAGCGCTCTAAGATTTCACTATAAATTTTTTTTGGGTATTCTATTTTTTTAAAACAATTTCTATCGAAGCTCTAAAGCTTTTACAAAAAAATTCCAATTCCAAACAAATCAAAGCTTAAAACAATTTCTATAGAAGCTCTAAGCTTTCACAACAATTTTCCAAACACAACAATCTTTCAAATTTACAAAATATATTAAAGCTTCTACATAGATAACATATTCTTCTTGTATAGGAAATCTTTCCAATTTGCATAACAATAAAAACAATTTAAAGAACCTATTTCCGGATGCTTGAGGAAATGATGTTTGAAGTATAGCTTCACCTTCATATTCCAATTTACCAAAGCTTCTTCCAAATTATCCACTTTTCCAAAAAAATAAAAAAGAAAACAAAACCAAAGCCAAAATTTCTCGAGAACTTCTTCCCCCAAATTTTCAACAACCAAAATTAACCTCCTTCAAATTTTAACAACCTATTTTAAAATATATTTTCTCATTGCTGTGAAGTAGCCTCTTTCCTCTTATAGTTAATGCAATTAATCTCTCTGAGAATTAATTCCCAACAACAGTGTTTAATTTTTTCTAACACATGTCACAAATAAAATATCTTTCCCAAAACAAATCACAAATATTTCCTCTAAGATAATTACGAGATATTTATGCATTTAATAATTCATAATTCACATATTAATTTCTAATTAAATTTAATCTAATTAATTTAATCACTTTATAAAATAAATTTAATCACAAAGATTGAATCACTTTACAAAATAAAATAAATTTAATTAATTAAATAAAATATAAAACTTCTAAGAACATTAACCAAAATTAATTAAATAATCACTAAAAACCATTATAAACATTAATTAACATTAATTTCCCACAGAACATACCTTGCAAAATAAATAAACGACAAGGAAAACGTGGAAAACATAACAACAAAGCATACTGAAACAAGGACTAACAACACACTATGACTAGGGTTGTGGCTTGACAAGGAAACCTCGTTACTATCTCCCAATCAACTATACCGTTGGGAAATGGACTACTCAAACCTGTGAATCCAGGTGGAGTCGATGTCCTGTACTTGCAATCTTGCAATCAAAACATATGTCGTACATATATATAAATCATGAATCAAACACACCATGAAGAGAAAATCGGGGAATTGGAGGGCATTAGCAAGCGAGTGATGCAATCCCATTCCCTTCACCAATACAGTGTCACATCAAAACTAATGAAACTAAAACATCAATTAACTACAAATGAGCATATATCAATATCAACTCAAATAATCAATTATGCTAACTAGAAAGCATGTCATAATCAATAATCATCCATAAAGTGTACCATCACATCACAATATAAAAACCATCATCGCTCCAATGTCAGTGATCAAATAACAACATAGTATCATGGTCTATCAAAGTAAAAGCATTGTTTGAAAATATAAGAAAATTAGAGGGGTGCTACATGCCATCTAGTTTTGAGATCCAAGCACTTTCTGGGAGCCAACATTCCCACCATCTATCAAGCCATCACTTAGTTTTGGAACACCCCCACTTCTATGAGCTTCGCACCTCTATCTCACCAACTGAATTATTGTTGATGAGTCAACAAAAGTTTTGAAAGAGCCAAGCATTGACAAGTTTGTAGGTGAAGGCAAAACATTTGTTCATGAATGCTTTCTTTAAGGTACTGGTTGAATATTCACTGCCACAGGTGCTACAAATGGTTCAATTTCCTAGGGCGGTACTCTCTTTAGCATAGGAACTACAAAAGTTTCATCTGATTGCACCTTGAGATATCTCCAATCTCAAGTAGCCCACTTGAGTGGATCAATATCACCCATCCCAATTATGGTTCCAGTAAACCTTCCCAATGAAAACAAAAACTTGGCTTTGGGGCCTCCTCCCCTTCAAATCTCATCTTGAATCGTATACCAACTAAAAGGTTTCTATTCATTGCCTCCATATATTTATCATAAGGAATAATAAACTCAGACTGGCTTGTTCACCCAAAGACGAAGATCCTTTGCAAAGAACAAACATGTGATAAGTTATCAAACAAAATAATGAAATCATTGCATATTAAAACGCTATACATACACATAAAACAACTCTTTAGAAAATATCGAACGCCACATTAGGTGACACTAGCACAGATGACTTGGCAGGTTTAATCCACTAGCTCAACAGATGAGCTAGATAGATTTTTGCACAACATTCAAGTATTTTCAATGCATGCTCATTTCCTTTTTGAATATATACTTCCTATGTCGCCAAAAAATGTATATTTGACATTTTTGTGCTCACTTGAGTCTTTCTAATGGGCTTTGGCTTGATATTTACTTGGGTATAATGTTGTAATGTGGTCAAAACATTCATATTAGGTCTTAAACATTCAAATTATGGCATCTTGTGAAGGTGTTGTGAAGTGTTGTAAAACATTTCTACACTTTTCTAGACTCTATTCATTACAATTCACCTAAAAATCACCTTTTTATCACTTATTAAGTCCTATTTTGAAGTGTTGTAAAGTCTTGTAACAAGATTTCATGCTTTTCTAGGCTTAATTTCACCAATTCAACCCTTTCTCATGTCTAAATGACCCCTTAGTACACTTTCCAACCATTTTCAAGCATTTGTTAAGGATACTCCTATTGGAAAGGTTTTAATGCCCCAAAATTATTGACACCCACTTAATGTTCTTAAGTGGTACTAAGTCGCCAATAGGGGTGACTTAGTCCTTTTTGGCACAAAACTCAAAATAATTTCAAAATTCTAGCCAGATTTTGTTCTCTAACCCTTGAGGTCGGCCTGTGATGTGTTACTTTCGAGAAATTTTAATAAAATCGTATATAAATAAGGGTTTTTCACCTCATTTTACATCTCCTACAATCATCCATCTCCTATCGCATACACTCTCCTAATTCACAATCATTCATGCATTCATCAAAGCATTCAAGCAAATCAAGCATTATTAAGTCAAGCTATTAGAGGTCTTCATTGCACATCTTCAGATTTTGAGCATCAATGGTGTGATTTGTCAAGAAATAGGTGTTGAAAAGTGATCAATAAGTGCACAAATTCAACCTAATCAAGAGAACCCTAATTTATGCTTGGAGAATACTTTTTGCCCCATTTTTTGTAGAATCAAGTACAACCACCTGTCAGGAAAGAGAATACAAATTAGAGGCTTCCAGATTCTATCCAAGATTCCTTGAGATTTGCAGGAGGAATAAGTCACCACTAGTGGCGAATTAGTCCTACTTTCGGGCCTAAAATATAATTTTAACATTTCTGGATACCCATTAGGCAGATTTTCGTTCCGACAATATTGTTTCCTGAAACTGGGACTAAGTCGCCCCAACTAGCCTAAGTGTCTTGGTAAAAATTTCAGTCAAATTTCCAGAATTCTAGAATATTCCAACATCAGACTTTTGATTCAGGGTGCACCTCTTCCTTTCTATTATGTCAATTCATCATTTAATTGCATTTCATAGGCATTTTTTCATATCACATTATGTTTTCCAACATTTAGCATTTTCTTAGGTTTAGCATCATAATATCATTCCATTTTCAGATTAGTGCATTAGTACATCACAATTAGACACATTTCATCCCCCATTACCTTTTATCCTTGAGTGTTTACAAATATTTTTAACCCTATTCCTTCCCTTTTAGGTGAAACATCCTAGGAGGGCAAGTGTCCAATAGGGTTCCTAAAAATTTTGTTTACACTTCCAGCCTCATTGTTGAAATCAACAATAACCAAAGCTAATTGAAGGATTTAATTTGGCTCTATTGATGTACTGATTCTTGCCTTATGATATTCAACAATTTGGGATATGGCTTAATTTGTTCCATATGGGTTTTGGTCCTTTCACCTACAATTTTATGTCAAATGCTTTAAATATTAAAATGGAAATGCCTAAATATACTATGCAATTTTATGATGAACGCTTTCCCTTTGATATTAAAGATTATGTGAAAAACAACTTGAAGCTATGACTTAGTATCTTTCATCTACCTGACCTAGAAGATTATTGGGCTGATTGTTTTAATGAATTTGAAGTGAGAAGGAGAAGTTGTATGAGGTTGTCTTTGAGATAAATAATCACTTTTTGGTTTATACTGGGATGTATAGTGCATTGATGGAGTGGATGTATTGTATCCAATCTTTACACAACTTATATCTCATTGACCCATTGTTGCTATGGATTGGAGCAACAAGGAAATGGAAACAATTGAAGCAAGAACTATAGATGTCCTACAGAGGACGCAAGAATGGGTTGCTAAAAAGAAAACAAAGCAATCTCACCCTCAGACCATGTCAAAGGATACTCATCCTACAGGAGGAAGCAATCAACCCCCTATAATTTTAGGGACTTCTGGGTCAAATTCACACCCAATGCAATCAAGACCTCAAGGTGATGGAGATGATGAGCCTCCTGAGAAGAATTTGTTCCAGTAGACTTGTGGAGAAGATATCCTTGATTTACCCCACTTGGATAAGGATAAAGAGGTGGATGAAGGAGAAAAAGATTTAGGGAACATCAAAATCAATACTTCTTCCTCATCTTGTTGTTCGTCACCTATCAGAGAATTAAATGAGTCTCTGAGACCTAGGCCTTCCCCACTTTCATCATGGGATGTACAAACTATCACTCCTCCAACAAAGAAAACATTATTTGATTCTTCCAATTCTAAGGCTACCACTATTCCTACCACTCCTATTTGGTTGGAAGATACATTGTCAACGACGAGGAAGGAAATACAATTAGATCTCCTGAAACAAGATATGGTGGGTCAACTTCTTTAGAGGGCTCCTAAGTCCAAAATATTAAAAAATATCGCTAGATTAATGAAAGATAGTAGTATAGGGAATTTGTGTCTAGAATTCGCTTGCCCTATTGCACCAAAGGAGGTCACTCAAGAAACTACAAGTGACTTTGATATTGCTAGAATAAACTTAGGACCTCCTCTGGGAGATGGAGATGTCCAAAACTTCCAGGTATCAGCAGAAAGGTTGGTTAAACAATCTAATAAAGACAAAAAGAGAAAATATTAATTAAAGAACTAAGCTAATATTGTAACTGAATGCATAAAATCAGTCTTTGATCTTCTCGCTTGACCAATCTCTCAAGTTGAATCATCCTTTCCTGCAATTTCAATGATGGGAAAGGAGATAGTAATCAAGATGAAATTTTTTAAGGTATTTGGAAGGGCCATAGAAGATTGGAGTAATGACATAATAAACAAAGGCAACCAAATGATTTTGGACTCACTAAATATTCACCAAAAAGCATGTTCCTTCAAAATTGACATAGAGAAAGATATTGTTGCTGCTGAGAAAGACAAAGTATTGTGAGTTCAATACCTAAATGAAATTAAAGGAATGTTGAATATGGGAATGGAGATATTGGCTAATGATAAAATCATTCCCAATGTTGCTG
Source organism: Sequoia sempervirens (assembly GCA_007258455.2). NCBI lineage: Eukaryota > Viridiplantae > Streptophyta > Pinopsida > Cupressales > Cupressaceae > Sequoia > Sequoia sempervirens. The sequence goes on from VDFB02374160.1 coordinate 62,885, forward strand.
ACGAGTGTTGCATGATCTAGAATAAGAGCATGGAATTGAAACTTTAGGTTACCAAACATGGCCTACAGGAATTGAATAAGATGTTAATTGAAAGTGACATAATCATCAGGGATGTTCATAAGAATCTTACTGCACTCATCCTATAGCCTAGGTTAAAACGAGGTGGTAGCAATGAGGATGTCAGAGTCTTAAAAGAAGATTTTAAGAAGATAATTGATGAAAATTTTGGCTCACAATATTTCAATGTAGAGAGTTTGAGAAAGTTCAGCAGGATAGACCTGGTCCTATTCCAAACAACTAGATTGGAAAGGACTTATGTTTGAAAAATTGAAGCTGCTCATGATAATCAATTGGCCTAGAAGTTACAGATGGGGAACATTATCATTCCCCAACATAAGGAGCTGCCACCTGTTGCAAAGGTTTTCCAAGCTCTGTGAAAAAGACTCGCCTCATCCATGGAATCTAGAAGTGAAGTGCCACCTCCATGAATTTTTAGTTTCTTTCATGTTTCTTTATTGTATTTTGGAAGACTTTACATTTTTGGTTAGTTATGGGAAAAAAAGAAGTGATTTCTCACTCGCTTATATATATATATATATTTGTATTTGGAACAAAAACTCTCTCTAGCTAGTTTTTCAAGAACCTAATATTATATGCTTTGAATATAATTCTACATTTTCTGATAATTGAAATCATTAGTTGTCTGTGCGCATCTAGTTTATGGGGATAGTTTGAAATTCTTAAATCTATGCATTTAATTTTTTCTTTCCCGCTTATGCTTATTCTTGTGTGAATGTATATGCACTTATCTCTATAATTGATTTCATTTTCTAGATAATATTGAGTTAATATTCCATAATTATATCACATTATGCAAGTTGGTCTTTGTGCTAGTATTTATATCGTCTTTTCATTGCATCTAATATTGGAAATCTTTCTAATATCAGGTTTATCCTTTATTGCTTTCAGGTTAAAAGAACACATCTATTTTAATTTTAGTTTTTTTAATTCATTGAATATAATTCGACGCATCTCTTCAATTTAGAGGGTGATTGCTTTCTCAGAGAGAACAATTATCCAGAGCTGTTGGGAATGATCACACCTTTCGGGCAAGGAGTCAACATCATTAAGTGAAACCTCAAGGTTCCCAATTTGTTAGCCAAGATATTTTTGGCGACTCTCTAGGGAACGAACTAAAATTGTAATTGGGTTGCCTTATATGGGTTATTTATATAAAAAATAATAATCCCATCCTAGATTCTCAAAGGTTTACTAAGGGAGAAAGAAGTAGGGGTATTTTAGACCCAGTCTTTGAATCTTTGCAAAGGAGTAAATTTTCCTATATTTCCCTTCTAGAAGGAGAGTTGTAGCCAAAAGTATACCTACTTCCCCAAATAGAACATGGTCCCCAAATTATTCTCCTTTCCAAGCTTTGGTATTGCACGAAACTTTCATTCTTGTAGTTGTAAACTTTCCTTGTAATATGGCCAATCAACCACCTGTTCCTTGGGGATTTGCTATTGGTCCTTTGAGGCTTGGGAATAATCTATATGACCTACCTAAAGGTTCCCATAAAAATACCTAAATTTAGGGGTGATGGAAATATTTCACTAGAAGAACATATCGACGCTTTCTTTTTCACCTATGGTGTGCTTGGAGTACAAGAAGAAGACATAATGGTTAGATTATTTACAAAATATTTAGTGGATGTTGCAACACAATGGTTCTATCAATTTCCATGGGGTTCAATTGATAGGCTACTATGAGAAGTAAATTTGAAAGAAAATTCAAAAGTGTTGATGATGACCTCTCCAACATAGCACAAGTTACACAACCGAAAAAGCAAGCAAGTGAGACCTTAAGAAAATTTGTAGCTAAATTTAACAAACTCGTAAGTCGGATTGATGCTGCAAAATACCATTAGAGGAAATGCAAAAATTATTCTTTATTAATGCACAACACTCGAATATTGGTTTAAACATAAAAAGGGGACATGAATACTTTAGAGGTTGCACAAACGCTTTCCATAGAACTAGAAGACGATTATATTATAGTTAGAAAATGGAAAAGAGATATGCATTCGAACAAACCATAGATAGTTACTTCATCAGATACCATGATCCATAGCTTGTCAAATGATATTATCACTCTCAAAAGATAGTTGCCTAAAAGTACCCAGTCTTATCAAGATATATCAAGGAATAAATATTTCCAACCTGGCAATAAGACACTTCCTCTACCTCCAACTCAGCAGAGGTTGGAAATAGAAGCCCCTTCTAGAGATAATAAGAAAAATACGTGTGCCTTTCACCTTACCTTAGATCATGATGGTTCAGATTGCCCTGAAATGAATAGATTTATGTAGATGACAACCATGAAGGAAGTCCATGTGGATGTTACTGAAGAAGGTAATTCATCTAATTAGTATGGAAACTCTACAAATGGGTACCTAGAATACAAACCTAATTATGATAAAGGAGGATATGTCTACATCAATCTAGATGAGCCTACCTGTGTCGTTGTTACATGAGGTCAAAAAAATGCTAATAAAAAAGGTACTCAAAATTCCCCAAAATTTTACTAGCTAGAGCTAGTGCTACTTCTAATGGTGAAAATGTATCACATACAATTGAAAAAGATTCTCTCAAATCATCAAATGTTTTTTCTACTAAAAATTCTACTAGATCCTTTGATATTGTTGAATTCTGTAAAAATTCTAAAGTACAAATTTCACAAGCAAAATACCTAAGAATGAATCCTAAGGAGTTGGATACACTAATCGAGTATGCCGGGCTAGGGAATTCTGAGTCCCATGCAAGCCTAGATGAACAAATTTTTAGTTCTCAAGATTTAGCTACTAATGCAACATCCAATAGTAGAGCATCCTCATCATAGTCCATAGAAGAGACACTGAATCCTTTCTATGTTTCATTATTTGTGAATGGGTTTAGGTTGAATAATTGTATCATTGATTCTGCTGCTTTGGATAATGTCATGCTTGCACAAACTGCTCGATCCATGGGATAAATTTGATTAAGACATTTGGAAAATGATACTCAATGAAGTCTAAGAAAGTTCCCTTCATTGGACAAATCAAGGATGTTCAAGCTGCTCTTGCAGTTCACCTGAATAAAAGACTCAAACTCACAATCCTAGTGGTTGACATTCTTGCTAGCTACAGTATGCTCCTGAGTAGAATTTTCTATAAAGATTTTGGAGGTGAAATCCAGTTGGATTGGTCTTATTCTACAATACCTATTGGAAGTAAGAAAGTGCACCTAGAACCTAAACCTAAAGCCAAAATCATGGTGTTAAAATTGGAAGACCCCAAGGCACAAATTTTATTTGAAGAATTTGAATTTGGATTACATGATTTTCTTTGATGGAGACAAAGAGGCTAACACCATTAGACTGGGCTCAATATCAAAACTATAAATGATGGAATTCAATGGAAGTTGTTCTAATTCTACATCAAGAGCGGGTGTGGTGCTCATTTCTCCTTCAAGTGAAAAGTTTCCTTTTTCTTATAAATTAGAATTTGCAAACACTAACAATACGGTGGAGTATGAAGGGTGGTGGACCTAGATCGTTTGGCTAAAGCATCCTATTGCAGGAAAGAGGTCATGACGTCTAGTCTCCTCACCATCCCTATGGTACCGAAGGGCATGTCGCACCAGCCTCACTGGTCACGTGATTTTTTTTTACCAAGTACATTGCAGTTTATAGGGGGATGGATACCCTACCAATTACTGCAATCTAAACAAAAAATATAGTGGAGTATGAAGCTTTGTTATTGGGACTATTTGAAGCGAGAAATATGGGTAGTAATATGCTCAAAGTCTTGGGAGATATAGAGTTGATTGTCAAATAGGTACATAAATTCTTCATTGTGAAAATTGAAAGGCTAAGGCACTATAGGAATAAAGTATGAGATACTATTGAGTGTTTCAATACCTTTTCAATAGAAGCAGTTCCTAGGGAACTAAATTATAGGGTTGATTCATTAGGAGTATATGCTTCCTTATTACTCCCACATCTAGATTTAAAGAACAAATATTACAGAGTTAAGATGATTTACAAACCTAGTGTTCTTGAAAATGTTAACCATTGGAAAGTATTTGAAAATGATAAACAAATCTAGGCCTTTTTGGAAAATGCTGAAGTCTTTCCTGAAACTTTTTTTTGAAAGGAGTACTAGTGAGTGTAGTAAGGAATTTTGCCCTAATGACATTTGAGATCTGAAAGATGGAGTTATTCAATTGAAGGGTAATAAGATTCCTAAGGGATTGGTCTCCTTGGAAGACCTATTTGATTGACATGACTAATCTATCAAAAGAAAAATGAGTGAATCTATCAGGGGAATTTGAAGCAGTGAACATTGGAGATTATGATTCCCCTAAGTTGGTTTATATTGGAAAGTGTTGTTCTCTAAAAGAAAGGGAAAAACTGATAGCTTTTCTAATCAAGTACAAAGACGTCTTCATGGGTGGGAAATTTTAGCATCACATACCCTTAAAGGAAGGAATGGTTGCTTTCAGGAAAAAAAAAGGAACTACAACCCTAAGGTCAATGACGCAATTTTCAAGGAGATTGACAAGATGCTTAAGATGAGAATAATTTACCCAATTCATCATTCTACATGGGTAGCCAACATTGTCTTGGTTCGCAAGAAGAATGGTGAGATAAGAATGTGTGTATTTTAGAAACGTTAATCAAGAATCCTTGAAGGATAATTATCTTCTTCCAATTATGGACCATATCCTTCAGACAGTGGCTGGCTCTGAGATGATGTCCATGTTGGATGGTTTTTCCGTCTATAATCAAATTAGAGTGGAAAAACAATATTAGCATAAAAAGGCATTCACCATTCCTTGGGGAACCTTTTCCTATAATAGGATTCCCTTCGAACTCATTAATGTTGGGGAAATTTTCCAAAGGGTTATGGACTTGTCTTTTGGAGATCTTAGGAAAAAAATCATTGTTATTTGTATTAATGACTTAACTATATTTTCTAAGAGGAGGGAAAACCATGTGAGAGATTTTGAACAGGTGCTTCAAAGGTGTAAAGAACATGGTATTTCCTTAAACCCCAAGAAGTTGGTGTTTGCAGTCATTGAAGGTAAGTTGCTTAGTCACATAGTATCCAAGGATGGAATTAGAATATATCCAAAAAGAGTTAAAGCTATCCTTCAGTTGAATCTCCCTTCTAGAAAAACCAAAGTTAAATCATTTTTCATTCAAGTTAATTTTCTAAGGAAATTTGTTCCATATTTCTAGGAAATTACTAAACATATAGTGGAGATGGTGAAGGAGAAATAGGTTTTCAAGAGGAATGAAGCTGGTAAGAAAGCTTTCAAGGATATGAAGGAAGTTATTGCTCAGGCCCCTATTCTAGTCTGTCCTGATTCCAAAAAGGATTTTATCATTTACTATTATGCTTCAAAGCACACCATGTCTGCTATCTTACTCTAGGCTAATGAGAAAAATGTTCAAGCACCTAGTGTCTTCATTAATGTACCACTTAAGAAGCATGAGATTAATTATTCCAAAATTGAGAAGCATGCATTCTTCATTGTTAAACTTGTTAAATAATTTCACTTCTATAAATTACACTCACATTTGATTGTATATATGCTAGGCCCTATTGTCAAGAGCATCCTTACTCAACAAGATATTGGTTGTAACAAAAGAGGAGGATGGATTGCAAAGGTGTTGGAATTGTTGCCTCAATCTCACAAGCTAGAACCTCTGGAAGAGCAAAGTCAGTGTGACATTTCTTTGGTCTTGCCGACTGGCAGCTTGGGAACCTTGTGAAATATTCTGGTTGTTGTGACCTTGTAGAAGTCTTTCCAAATGCTTTCACTTTGGAGTCTATCACTGTGACATAAGGCAGTCATTGTAACTTCTCACTGCATGGAGATCTCTGGCTGATAGGCCATTCAATCGAGCGTCGAGGAGACTCATAGTGACTGGGGGCTTCGAAGTGACTTCAACACTCGGGAAGAAGTCCCAATGACATTGGAAGGTTTTACCGACAGGGATAGGCATTGAAGTCGTCGGGGTAACCTATGGCGGCTTGGTGAGAAGTCTTACCAAAAGTAACATGTCTCGACGACAGTGTTGGAGCTTTCAGGGAAACCCTTGGGTGATCAGTAAGAAGTCTTACTGATAGTGATATGTCTCACTGACGGACACTTGGAGTATCTTAAGGATCTCGATGTGAAGTCTCAGCGATGAAGGATTGTCTTGGCGACAATGTAACACTCGAAGACATCAAAGAGAGCCTTGGCCAAAAGACTTGTTTTGATATGATGTCTCATCAAATATCGGAAGTCTCGCCGACAACACGTGGGGTCATCAGTTCGGTGTGACTCTTGGCGAGCAGTGGTTTCGGGATAACTTGGAAGCCTCGGTAAGAAGCCTTGACGAAGGTTGATTCTCTCGCTGACAGTGGAACACATCGATATGACTTAAAGGATTCAGTATGAAGTCTTGGTGAAAGTGGTAAGTCTAGCCAACAAGATAGACTTGTGGTGACTTGGAACTTGCGGGGTGATGTCTTGGTGAAGGGTATTTGTCTTGCCGATAGGAATGCGATGGACGTTAGAAGTTTCGGTATGACCTTTGCCTAAGTCTAGTCGATAGTGACATCGGTATAACATAAAGGGCTCGATATGATCTCTCAACGAATGACTAAAGTCTTGGCAACTAAGGAACACTTCATAATGACTTATGAGCTTGGTGTAATGTCTTATCGAATGGCGATTGTCTCGCCGATGAAAATGCTGATTTCAGTATGACTTGTGGATATCGGTAGAACCTCTTGCCAATGGAGATGACTCTTGGTGACAACATGTAATCAGGTCTTGTGGCATCGGGGAGACACTTCTAGTGTCTCACTGACATGCGACACAAGTTCATCGATGTTCACCGAGTGAAGGTTGTCTGACGTGGTACGATGTGGACCAATCCGAGAAAGCATAAGTGAACTGTTTGTTGAACCATTTCTATGTGGAAGTTGGAAAAACAAAAGCATGAGAGTGAGCATCTAGGATGTTGGTGGATGGTCGGTATATTCTGATCCAATTTGGAGAAAGAAGCCGATTTTTGAGAACTGTATGACAGTACATATATGTATGCATTGGACGTGCGAAGAAACAGAGTTGATGAGATAGAGACACAAAGAGGCTAATGAAGAGAGAAGGTGGGAGTGGCTGGCTGAAGGGTTGATGCCATGGTGAGCGAAGAAGAGAGAGGTAGGGTGATCTTTGCCCGGAAGTCCATATGCATGTGATCTGCAGTTGATCTCTCCCAGGGTGTTTATTTATTACCGGTTGTTTCGAGAATGAACAAGATGAATCTCACGAAGAGGCTATGAGCACAGATTTGTATTATGGCTCATTCTAACTAGAATAATACAGTAAACCGATCTTCAGGTAGGTTTTTTATTGAGATTTTCCCCATGTAAATCTTTGTGTTCTGGTTTTCTGTTTCATCTTTCATGTCTGTTGGTTCATGTAGTAGAATTTGTTAATGCTTGCTGTTGAATTTACATGTGTTTCTCTCAGATGGATCAATGTGGGAAATAAACTATGTTTGTTTCCACATTAGGACATAGTTGTTCATGTCTTTGAGGTAACCTAATCGAATTAAAGTTACCAAAGGCACTACTATTTGGAGTTTTTCATTATATAAGCTCCTTGGAACCTAACAAGTGGTATGTCGAGCCTTTCAGTTTGTTTGGATTCTGGATAACACCTATGAAGATTCACGGTCGTGAGTTTGGAAAATCTGGAGGAATGGACTGATGTATTGATCCTTTGATGAGTGGAAGCCTTGTGGTATTCTGAGACAACATGCAGCTTGAAGGATGGTCGAGATGGAAAAGGGAGTTAATCATGTTGTGATCTATGCCTCTTGATTGGTAGAGGTATAACCTTGGAGTATGAGGTGGATTTTCCTACTCTGTGGCTATGTAGCAGTAAATCTTTCATATTGGTGTTTGTGTGACAGGCTCCTAGGTGATATGGAGAAGCCTAGATTGTTTCTCAGTCATGGAAGAGAGTGCTTATGCTGGGTGGTATTTCCTGGTTTTGGAAGGCATTGTTTCCTATTAACCTTGAATGCTTGAAGGCTATGGAGTTAATCATTAGATGATTTGCAAGCTTCTGAATAGCCTGACTCTCTTTCTTGGATGCATGTACATGGTGGTAGTTTAAAGTTGGCCTGAAAGGGGCCTGGATTCTCTTGAACTATTGTTTTCTTTCTAAGGATATTTGTACTTGCATGGCTCTGTGGTTTCGCGGGTTTACCGCAGTTAAGTAAACTTGTGATCATGTGGAGTTATTGTTAAGCTATTGTCTAGACACTAGCCTTTTGGGGTGTTGCTAGATGAGATAGTTGCAGTTCTACATGCATGCTTGGTGCATGGTTTTGAGGAGGTATGAATCCTTCTCTACATGGGAGTGTTGGTAAGTGTTTTTTCACTCAACATTCTTGTGGTAATGCTTGTGGGTTCATTGATTATGGTTCCCATTGTGGATATGATAGGAAAATCAAATTTGGCATGATCTGGTGTTTGAGTCATGTTGCCCATGTAGTTATTATCTTTGATATATGTGTTGCAGTTTTTAATGTGATAGTGGGTTTGTATGTTCGATGGTTGTGATCTACGAGTTATGCGGTTGATGGATTAGCTACCCATTGGCTGCAGTGAGATAACTTGGATGTGGATTGTCTTTATCCACGAGGTTGATTCATTGATGGTGCAGGTTTGTTAGCTGGCCTTGTCTATGGTCACTTGTGCATTGGTGTGATTGCTTTGAGATGAGAGGATGGATATTATTGAGTACTTGAATAGTCAGTTATGGGAACCTGAAGCAGTTGGTCATGATGCTTGGAGAGCTCGGGTGTCACTTTTCAGTGGGAGCTCTAGCAGTGACTGTGGATTCATCACATGGTGGTGAATAGTCTTCTTAATGTTGCAGATGTTTCTTGGGATCCTGTTGCTGCAAAATGGTTTTCTTTCGCATTTGCATGAACATTACTTGAAGATGTGTAACATCATGGATCCATGGAAGATGCTTGGAGTTTTTGGTTAAGGTGTTGGTGGTGCTTGACAGGTGATATTGGTTTTGAGTCTATTTGTTGTATGTCATGGTATACTCTTGTTTGCACTGGAGTTTTGGCATTGTGCATTATACTTAAAGACAATGGAGAAGTCTCTTGAAGCATGGTATCTCCTAAGGAGATGTGTAAATCGTGATGTCATGATAAGTTCCTGATTTAGATGATTAGAGCTTTGACAGTGGTCTGGTAATTCTTTGCGTATTGGGTGCTTTTGATTACTTGCTTGATACTTTGTGATAGTGCAGTAATGCAGTTGAAGAATGAGATTATCGGTTGCTAGCACTCATGGATACATGAAGAATAAGGTGAGGTTGTCTTTCTCTTATGAGAGAAGTGTTGCTGCTTGTTACTCTTGTTGAAGTTTTTTAGCAGAAATTCTAAGAAGCCTACACCTAGGTTGAATGTGAGTTCAATAAGAGACCTATGAGGATATTTCCCTTGGATTAATCATGATGGCTTATATATCTTGAAGGAGTTTTCTTGTTCCCACTCTTGGTCTACTCGGCTGTTTATCTCAAAGGTATTTGGCCCATTATATTTTTCAGATGTGTTTTATTAAGTTCACTTTCATGATATGGATCTTGAATTACTGTTTAACTTTTGGTTCTAGAGGATTCATAGTGGAAGTTGTATAGTTTGTTTATCTCCTTGAGATTTTTTGTTATGTCATTTACTGATGAGAATTGGTAGGAGATGATGTATGGGCTGATTTCCTGAAATGGGAAATGTTGTAGCTTGATCTTCTTTGAGAGGTTTACATCCATGTTTTTAAAGTTGGTTTGATCTTGGTGATTAAATGGATGGATGTTGTTAAGGTTTTCTTTTGGGATGTGAAGAAGATCATTCTTGTCACAATTGGCTATTAGAAGTGTATGTAGGAGGATGTTCTACAGGAAGATGATGGGAAGTGTTTCTCTCTGTGGCCATGAAGGTTTGTAGTGAGAGAAATGTTTCTTGTAGCAGTTTGTTGTAGGTTGTGCATGTCATTGTGGATATTTCCTTGGTACTACATGGTTACATTTTCTATGAGCTGGTATTGGTAGGCTTGCAATGCCTTCTAGTCTTTCAGATCTAGATTTCTTAGGTAGTGGGAGTTCCTATATGTGTCTTGTCTTCTTCGACTGGTTGACACTGGAACTTGTATTTGTTGTTAATGGATTGGCAGAAGTTTACTAATGGTGATACCTTTGAGGTATGTCAGATTGGATGGTATAGCATGAGCTGTGGGTGCTATTTTTAGTCGTGTGGGTTTATCAGTTGGATGGAAGCAGTCAGTCTGGTTGTTGTTCTAACTAATGTTTTGTATCTTGTTTCTAGAGAATGACTTCACTGTTGGGTTTTGTTTGAAGCTTTCAAGTTGATATTGCTTTTGTATAGCATTTGAGCATAGTGAAGTGGTAGCAGTATCTTGTTGGAGATATCACTGGGATCTTTTGCTTGTGTACTTTGGAATGGTGCTTATACACCTTGGATTTGTATCCTTCTTCCACAGGTGGCATGTTGGAATATGACATGATTTTTGCCTGAATGGAGAACATCTTGGATGTTGGAGCATAATTCTTGATGGAGCATGAGAGCATGTTGAGATCTATGTGGTTTCCTGGAAGGCTGGGATCGCTTGTTTTGTTGGACAGTGAGTTGCAGTTGGATGTCTGGTCTTTGTTGCAGATTGTCTAATGGATTGTTATCTGTGGAATCATGTTGATTGGGTGTCTTGAGTATTGCAGGTTTGAACTGGTGGAGCTAGTGTGGTCCTAGTTTCTGGTTGCTTTGAAGGTGCATGTGTGATCTTCGTCAAGTGGGAGATTGTTGGAATTGTTGCCTCAATCTCACAAGCTGGAACCTATGGAAGAGAAAAGTCAGTGTGACATTTCTTTGGTCTGGCCGACTGGCAGTTTGGGAACCTTGTGAAATATTCTGGTCGTTGTGACCTTGCAGAAGTCTTGTCGAACACTTTCACTTTCGAGTCTATCGTTGTGACATAAGGCAGTTGTTGTAACTTCTCACCGCGTGGAGATCTCTGGCCGACAGGCCATTCAATCGAGCGTCGGGGAGACTCATAATGACCAGGGGCTTCAGAGTGACTTCAACACTCGGGAAGAAGTCCCAGTGACATTGGAAGGTTTTTCCAATAGGGATATGCATTGAAGTCATCGGGGTAACCTATGGTGGCTCGGTGAGAAGTCTTACCAAAAGTAACATGTCTCAATGACAGTGTTGGAGCTTTCGGGGAAACCCTTGGGTGATCGGTAAGAAGTCTTACCGATAGTGATATGTCTCACCGACGAACACTTGGAGTATCTTAAGGATCTCGGTGTGAAGTCTCAGCGATCAAGGATTGTCTTGGAAAAAATGTAACACTCGAAGACATCGAAGAGACCCTTGGCCGAAAGACTTGTTTCAATATGATGTCTCATTGAATATCGGAAGTCTTGCCGACAACACGTGGGGTCATTGGTTCAGTGTGACTCTTGGCGAGCAGTGGTTTCAGGATAACTTGGAAGCCTTGGTAAGAAGTCTTGTCGAAGGTTGATTCTCTCATCGACAGTGGAACACATCGATACGACTTAATGGCGTCGATATGAAGTCTTGGGGAAAGCGGTAAGTCTAGCCGACAAGATAGACTCAGGGTGACTTGGAACTTGCAGGGTGATGTCTTGGCAAAGGGTATTTGTCTTGCCGATAGGAATGCGATGGACATCAGAAGTTTCAGTATGACCTTTGCCTAAGTCTGGCTGACAGTGACATCAGTATAACATAAAGGGTTTGATATGATCTCTCAGTGAATGACTAAAGTCTTGGCGACTAAGGAACACTTCAAAATGACTTATGAGCTCGGTGTAATGTCTCATTGAATGGCGATTGTCTCGCCGATGAGAATGTTGATTTCGGTATGACTTGTGGATATTGGTAGAACCTCTTGCCGATGGAGACAACTCTTGGCGACAATGTGTAATCAGGTCTTGAAGCATCGGGGAGACACTTATACTGTCTCACCGACATGCGACACAAGTTGATCACTGTTGACCTAGTGAAGACTGTCTGACGTGGTGCAATGTGGACCAATCCGAGAAAGCAGAAGTGAACCGTTTGTTGAACCGTTTCTGTGTGGAAGTTGGAAAAACAAAGGCACAAGGAAGTGGAAACATCTAGGGATGCTAGTCTGGATGATTTGTATGTTCTGATCCAACAATTGGAGAAGAATGAGTTTTCAAAGCCTGCAGAGAACGAATGCATATATGTATGCATTGGACGTTCTAAAGAAACAAGAGCTGATGAGATAGAGAAGACACTGAGAGCTAACAGAGAGAAGGTTGAGTGGCTAGCTGAAGGGCCGAGGCCATGAGGCCGAAGCAAAAGAAGAGAGAGGCAGGGTGATGCTGCCAGAATCTCTCCTGAACATGAATGCCATGGTTGATCTCTCTGGTGGTGTTTGTTGTTACCAGTTGTTTCCAGAATGAACAAGATGAATCTCTGAAGAGGCTATGAGCCTGAATTTGTATTGTAACCATTCTGTTGCTGAATAATACAATGGCTCGATCTTTGGAGTGTGGGATTTTTTATTTGAAAGGATTTTCCCCACGTAAATCTTTGTGTTTTGGTTTTCTATTTCATCTTTCATGTCTATTGGTTCATGTAGTAGAATTTGTTAATGCTTGCTATTGAATTTACATGTGTTTCTCTTAGATGGATCAATGTGGGAAATAAATTGTGTATGTTTCCGCATTAGGACATAGTTGTTCATGTCTTTGAGGTAACCTAATCGAATTAAAGTTACCGAAGGCAATACTGTTTGGATTTTTCATTAGATGCGCTTCACTAGATTTCCTAACAAAAGGTCCAAGAATATGATTTAGATATTAAGCCTACAAAGTTGGTCTGTGGTAAAGGACTTTATAAATTGATGGTGAAAGATCAGGATAAGCAAGAAGATGAGGAATACCTCCTTCTAGTATTAACAATTAGCCTTTGAGACAAATGGTTCTCTGACATAGCTTATTATCTCACTTATGAAGAATGTCCAAAGCACCAGTCAGGAAAGTAGAGGAGAAATCTTAAATTGAAGGAAGCCAAATATGTTATCTGGGAAGACACTTTATACAAAAGAGGGTTGGATGGCACATTCCTGAAATACGTGGATAAAAGCCAACAAGAAAGGTTGTTGGGAATATTTCATAATGAAGCATGTGGAGGACATTTTTCCTCCACTTTAACCATATTCAAAATTCTAAGACATTGTTATTATTGGCCAGGTATTGTTCAAGGACGTGTACTATTGGGTAGCAAGATGTGAAAAGTGTAAACTATTCATAGTTAGACCTCAAATGAAAACACTTCCACTTAGGCCTATGGTGATTGATGGACCTTTCCAACAATGGGTATGGATTTCATAGGCCCTATCATTCCTTAATCGAGCAAGGTCACACTCATATCCTCATAGCAATAGATTACTTTACTAAATGGGTTGACGCGACTCCTGTGAAAAGAACAACTTCAGAGGTGGTCTACAACTTCATCAAGGAAAACATCTTAGTTAGGTTTGGGGTACCTCATAAGATAGTCACTGATAATGCTAATAGTTTCTCCTCCAATGAGATATCCCTTTTCTATTATGATTACAGAGTTTTTTGTCTCACTCAACTAATTATTATCCTCAGGGAAATGGTCAGGCTTAATCCAATAATAAGAACTTGGTCAGCATCATCAAGAAATTAGTGGATGGGAATCAAAAAGATTGGCACAAGAATCTTTACGAGGAATTGTGGGTAGACCAAATGACCCCGAAGAGGGCCATAGGAATGACT
>VDFB02374161.1:0-30288 GCA_007258455.2 Sequoia sempervirens
CTTTACAGATAAGTGTTCCTGTATTTTATTGGAGCTCTGCCATATTGACAATATCTGAGAAGAAAAAAAATTAAGTACTATCTACAAAATGAATGTACAAGGTTTTCCAATTAAATGTAGAAAAACTATAATGTGATTCAAAAGTCCAACAAGAAAGACAATCAAAGCTTCTATGATGGTGTAAAAGAAATTGTTGAAGAACTACAATAAATTATTTTTCTTTATAAAATTGCTTAGAATGGAATAAATGTATTTCATCCTCAAAATAAATCACAAACTCTGAAATTCTTGATAGTTATCAAAATTCTTTATCTGAACTTTCACCTTCGAACTCATTTTTCATTGTCACACAAAATCTTAAAAAAGATGTTTATGTACACCGAAAATAACCATCCCAATAGTTCTCCAGACCAATCTTAGAGAAACTAGAATGAGATTTGAATATCCCAAATTGTATATACAGTTGAAACTGGTAACTAACATTAGTGCCACTTTCTGCCATGAATCTGAAAACCATCACAACAACAAATAAAACTTGAAAATTTATGTCTGTAAAACACGAAATATAAACCATAGCTATGATAAGAACTATCTACTCATAAAACTATCTATAAAAGGCAAGGCGATTTAGTCAAATATGAATAGAAGTGAAAGGAAAAAACGTGTATACCATTGTCAATTTTTGTGCAGACTTGTGGGTAGAAAAGTTGTTTTCTTCTTGCTCCGTGGCCATAATGTCTGCTGTTGATTTTTTCATGAAAACCTTCTGCCCTTTCATTCTCTTCTACAATTTAGAACAACCTTACGTCACTTAAATAGAATTGATGCTTTCATTGTTTACACATTTGTACTTAATAACATTGGATTGCACAAAAACTGAACTGAGATCATGCAAAACCTGTGTTGCACAATCATTAAAAGTTGGTGAAGTTGCTCCCACCCTTCCCTTTTTATCAGACTGTTATATAGCAGGTCTAATTGTTTATAATTGTAGAAGAAATGCTCATGATTGAAGTTTTATAAGCTGTCCACCAGTTTTATCTGAGAACTTATCAAACTACCTTCCATATAATTCGCTTGTTTGAAGGGCAATGACTATTAACCTTCCATTCTGTTGATACACCTAAGTCTTTGCCTCACTTAACCATGCATAAATAACAGCTGCATGCCTTCGCTAGCTAGAAAAGAACCAAACTATGGGTGTTTGAATTGATAGCATAGTAGCGAGGACAGGCATGTACTGACTATCTACCGATAGTCACATGGGGCAGAGATTTAGATTTAAAAATAGAATGCAGGGGTAATAAGCATTGACTCTTGCAATTTTGGGTCTGTAATCACAAGTACATATTTAATTATTTAACTGTCATTGTTAGGAGTCTGCGTAGTAATGCCTGCAAAGCCTCTGACAATCTCTAGAGCGCCAATCAGAGAGTGCCAAAAAGTTTTATTGAATATTTGGGGTAAAAAATGTGTATCTCAACCGACCAAACTAGCAAACAAAGAATAAATCTTAGAGGAAAACTGAAGTCTAATTGGCCATCACAGCATGGATTAATCACTGTTTAACGTTTGAATCCCCTAGTATACTTCCATGGCAGAAACTAACAAGCTGTGCTTGTTCATCTCATGTCTAGAGTAGGAAAAAAACGTCCTCCATGATATGCATGTTGACTGTATGCCAAGAAAATGATAAATAAACTATGATGCCAAAACAACACAAAGGTCTCTTAGCTCTAGAATAAATCAGAAAACATCATCCATTGTTATATGCAGATTTAATTCCACATAGATGTAACTTGCATTAAAAGATTTTCTGCATCAAAAAGTGCTTCTATTCCATCCAAAATTAGACCCCTGCCAACAACCAGAGACATCTTTAGTTTCTTCTGAAAAATCACGACCCTTGAATTTGGATCAATGAAATGAATAAGATGATAAAACTGCAAAACCCAAAATCTAAACAAAACCCAGCATGGCCTAAAAAATGAACTCTGAAGATCATTTCACATATCCCAAAAATTTCTTTGGTCACTATCCCAAGCTGATGTCTAATGATTATTAACTTTGACAATACACATATCAAGCTCAAAAGTGATTGGAATCCTAATCTGTGAAGATCATGCTCAATACACCAATACACACTCTCAATACACATATCGGGCAAATGAACAATAATGCTTACCCGCTTAAGCTTTGTCAGTCATGTGGAGATTGTGCATTATTGCATGAGAATTCACAAGGTTAGAAGAGACATTTATGAATTTGGACATATAGATATTCACCACCATTTGACCAATAGTCCTCAGATTCCTATTTTTTTCGGTCCATTGTTTGAGCAGATTCTTGCTTTCTGACTGAATATATCTGCTTCCCGTTTAGCAACAGGGCCACTGTTTACAAGTTCCATGAATGAGATTCTCATTATAGCATGAGAATTTACAAGGTTAGAAGAGACATTTATGAATTTGGACATATAAAAACCCACAACCATTTGACCAATAGTCCTCATATTCCTATCTTTTTCTGTCCATTTTTGAGCAGATTCTTGCTTTCTGACTGAATATATCTGCTTCTGTTTAGTAACAAGGCCATTGTTTACAAGTTGTATAGTGAAGAAAGTTTGTTTCTGGACTGTAGAACTGCTTCCCACCATTATTGTTAATGATAGAGTCTTACCCTATGTTTAGTCTTAAAAGCACTGCAACAAATTGATTCTGGAGCACTCACTCATAAAAATCACAGGAATGAAATTGGAATACTTATTAGTAGAGCTGAAGGACTATAGTATAATTTTGTTATATACAAAGCTGTCACACCATCTATATCTAATGGGCCTCCTTGAGTGCATATGCAACTCATGATGGTTGCCGAGCTAATGAAGTTGGTGGGAGTAATATGCTGACACTATGTCCCTGTTTTCATTAAGGTGGAACTCCATCAAGCAAGCTGAGACATTGATTTGGGTAGTGAGTTATTGACTTTTTGGGAAACCCCCACTTCTGGCCAGCTTGTGGGAGATTATCAGTAAACATAAAGATTGCCTAGGCCTGCCATTGTTTTCATTGGTAAAGCCTAAGAACAAAATGTGATCAAGGAAACTCCTATAAGATCTCCATCGACATAGCCCCACAACATTCATGGGCAAGATAATGAGAGATAGGATTTGAGGGGGTGTTACATTCTCCCAATTGCTCGACTAGTGAGGTGAACTATAGAATACCATATTTGAATTATATGTGCAAGAGATATGATTCAGTCCAAGGTAGGTGGGATGTATGGTTATTTAAAAAAAAAATTCTCTCGAGGGCCAAGATCTGAAATATAGACACAAGCAAATAATTTGGAGCTTTTGCCAAGCACCCTTAACAATTTAAGTCCAGAAAATCTCTTATTTGCCTCTGGATCCCGCTCTGTATGATTAGTGGATGATGGTGCAGCCTGGGAGATCTCGATTAGTAGTGAAAAAGTTGTTGATGCTTGCTTGTGCTTAGTGATGGATTAAAACATGAATGGATTAAATTGCTACTTTTCTTCTGCAAACTCTTGGTGGTTTATTAGTTGCAGGCTTGGGGTATTCTGTGGAGCAATTTTAAAATTTCTCGAAGTACAACAAGAGAGAACAACTTCCAACAGGAAGGATACAGGTCAGGGGGGCTCAATCAAGAGATGCAAGTAATATATTACAGAAAATGCAAGTTACTGGGAAAATCTTGTATTTTAGATAGCAAGATCTTTCCGGCTGAAGTTTTGTAGCATCTTCAAGAGCTCAAGCCAAGGGAAAAGACTTAGGAGAAGGGAGTAGGGGTCGGGCAAAATAGAGGTGCAGTTAGATAATTTCTTGCAGACCTCTGGAATCATGTGGAACAGCCAAAATTTTAGCTTGGCTACCATTATGGGTGCTGGTCTTGATTTATTCAATTATGTTATATCATCTTCTATTAGAAGGTGGAGGAAGACCTTAAACAAATATTTTGGTAAACCTTGTTGTAGAATAGGAAGGGCCTTTGATTTTAATGGTGCCCATTTGGTTGTCAATATGTCCCACGATTATGTGAGTGAGTGATTTTTCTAGTATGAACATTGTAGGTATGACCTCTTTGGCCTTGGTTAGGCTATGTACATCACCAATTATTCTTCGAGAATGGTCTTGATAAATCCATAATTGCTCGATAGGTGATGCAGATACAAATTTTTTCATGATCTCAATACTTCCATCATTAATTAAATCTTTGATATAGTTCTTAAGTTTTATACATCTATTGATTTTTAAATTTTATACATCTATTGGTTGAGCATCCTTGAACCTTATGGTATTTTTAATAATCACGTTCTCTATACCAAGTTTTCACAAAAGGTTTGGTTTCTAGAAATTTTATCATGATTTCTTTTACTACCTTATCAATGAAAACTTCTAATGGTTCTTTTAAGGGAGTGAATTATGGGTGTTGGGTTTCTTGTTGTTGCTTTCTTGTGAGGACTAACATGGTAGTTGGATTTTGAACTATTTGAATGTGTTTGGATTTAATCACTTCATTTCCAATCACCCTTATCCTTTCTAAATAATTTGGGCTTATTAAATTGATCGTCTTTGGAAAGTATATTTATAAGTCCTTTAGCAAGAAGGGTTTTCTCTATTTTAAATCATTTTTCTATAATTTCATCAAATTTGGATATATGATGTAAGTTGAAGAACAAGATGAAATTCATGTTACTCCTCCAAGAAGATCAACAAGGCAAATAGAATCCACCAAAGAGGTATATTCCACTTGATTTTTGTTGTATTTTTTCTTTGATAAATACTAACAATGAATGGAGTTCTTATACAAAAGTAGTCGAATAAGACAAGAATGAGTCTACACTATAAATGTGTCTTAAGAATCATATTCCTTTATCTATTGGCAAAAATATTACTTTAGAAATGTGTCCTAAGAATGGATATGATTTAGAGGATATGTATAATGGTACATATGCTAGTTCCATTGGAAGTCTTATATATGCAATAGTTTGGATGGACCAGATAGTTCCCAAGAAGTGGTAGTTTTGAGTAGGCTTATGCCTAACCTATGTAGGGAACATTGGAATAAAGTGAAATAGGTGTTTAGATATTTGTAGGGTACTTTTGGATATTGTTTCACTTATTTTAGTCCTAAAAGTATAAGTAAGTCATTAGATATAGAGGGATTTGTGGATATAGAATGAGCCAATGATTTGGATAGTAGGAGCTCTACAATTGGCTATTTTTTCACATTATTTGGTTGTGTTGTAAGTTGGATGAGTAAGATGCAACCTATAATTTCTTGATCTACTAATGAGGATGAATATATGACCACTAATTATGTGTCTAAAGGGGCTATATGGCCATGGAGACTAAGTGCAAGTATGGGTTTTTATTGTAAGATAATTAAAATTTGATGTGATCATCAAAGTGTAATTTTTTAGCCTGTATTGGCATGGTGTGATGGTTAAAGGTGGCATTGTTGTTCTTGCCACCAAGGTTCAAACCCCGTTGGGGTGGTATTGTTGAATGGTTGTATTCTAGTTCATAGCTTCGGTCAAAAGCGTTTACCCCTTGAATAAAAAAAAGGTGTAATTTTCTAGATAAAAATATTATGTATCATGCTCAAACTAAGCATGTTGATGTTCAATGTCACCTTGTTTGAGAAATGGTTGACAATTGACAAATTAAGTTGTAGAAGGTTGACACTAAGGAAAATGTTGTAGATTCACTTATGAAACCTTTTGACACAAATAATTTCTCTTGGTGCAAGAAGGCCATATGCCTAATATTTGGTATATAATTATTTATGTTTCTAATGGATGTATTCATAAGGTAAATGTGAAGTGGGAGACTATTAGGATTAGGGTGGGCCCATTCACCTTGTAAATCCTTTGTAATTTTTTTAATTGTATTCAAACATCTTTATAAAGTGTACATAGACATATAAGGTATTATGGGATAAATAACTCTCTCAAAAATTAATTTAAATAAATTCATCATGATTTAAGTGGGATTAGTAAGCTACTATAAATTAAATAAATATTGTAGATTAATTATCTTTTTCCAAGGTGGATTCCTAGGAGAGGAAAAGGACAATTAGGTGGCTATTGGAATTCCATAGTTTTTGCTTTCTTGGTTCCACAAAATGGGATGCCCAACTTCGAGGATAAAGTAACTATTTACATTCTAGAATTGACATAAGTTATAAGCTTATTTTCTCGAGTTGGGTGTGGATTTTTGGAGGGAAAGGTTTGGAATGTCAAGGGACACATGTGACTCTTCAATTCAAATTAACTATGGTTTTGGATGCCCAAGTCGAAGAACTATATATATGTGTTTTGGGGGAAGACAATGGTCATGGTTCAAAGTGTATTTTGTAGGTCTAAAGTGCTATTTTGTTTTACAAGTTGCTAAGAATTGATGAAGAATATGTTTTGTACTCAAATAGTGAAGTAATAATATTTCTTGGCCTCTATTTCTAGTGATTTTTTTCTTGCAAGGGTTTCTTAATGTAATCTATGTTTATAGTGGTTTTTTCATTCCATTTTTATTCTTTTGACATTCTACAAAAATTAAGAATTCTATTTGGATTTTTTTGTATCTACATAAAACTTAATTTTCAGATTTACATGGCAAAAAATCAGATTTGATTGTAGTGGATTTAATATCATAATTATAATAGGAACAAAGTTGTTCCACATCATGATATTTTAGCACATTTATCTTCTTAATCATCCACTATTACATTAGGTTCATATTCTCCATCACCTTTGTTGTAGCACTATTTCTTCTCATCTTATTCTATACCACTTTCTTCTTATATTGATTCATGTCATTTTTACTTGATCTAGTAGTAGTGACATCACCCCTTGTAGTTACTTGCCTCATCATTGACTAATATCCTTTTTAGGTTTGTACTAATACTCTATTTGTATGGGTTGTTATTTTTTTATTTGATGGCTTGAATTTTAGGTTCCTTGACATGAGTTCCCTTAGATGTTCAATATTATGAGTAGGAAACTCATACTTATCTAGATCAAAATTATGTTCATATTTTAAGCTTTGATTAGATGTACGATAATTATTGTTTTCATATTCTTCTATGAAGTTATCTTTAGACACATCATATCAATCATCCTCATCTTCATAGTGATCAATATAATCTTTGTTGGGAAAGGTATTGTTAGTGTTTACATGTTAGAATTATGGGATACATAGAAAAATATTTGTTAGTTTGTGTAGGAGCTTGTATATTTATGTGTGTTTGTTATAGTTTGGTTATTTGTTATCCCATAATGTAAGGGATTTGTTACGGGAGTTCTCCAATAATATAGGAGATCCAATTCCTATATATTGGCATATGTAATATATGATTGGAAAGTGAGTGGAATAGTAGTTCATTTTTTTGTGTGAAATATTAGTCAAGTTTCTGTAATTTTCAACTATATTTCTTCTATATGGTATCAGAGCGATACTCACTTTTGGGTTGTTCCAATGCCCTTGGACCCGCGTATTTATATACTGAAATCTAAGACGAGATAGACACATTCGCTACTATGATAGAGTGAGCACTATCATTGCTATTGCAATACCCTATTCAGAGCAAAGCACACATATTGGTGAGATTTGTTATTGTAAGCGCACATTTTTTTGGTGGCAAAATCCTTTGTGTTCTTTGCCCTATGTTCTTTGTAGACATTATTATTATTATTTTGGTTGGTGGTTTATCAGCTCGCCTACCTTGATCTTTGCGAAGGGCATTTATATCAATGGTCGTGGTTTCTCCAAGATTTAATCACTGTGCCTAATCTCTTGATCTGTGTGGCTTTGTTGAAGGGATTGCCACTTAAAGCGTAGTCATCTTTTGAGGGTAGTCTTATCTTTTGTTCAGCCTGATTTATTTCCCGGGGTTCTTACCCACAAGACCAAGCTCATATTTTTTGGTGCGGCAAAGATCTTTTGTGCAGGGGCACCTTTCCATTTTGGTGTTTGGTGCCAGAAATTTGTTAGGCCTATATCAAAGGTTGTATTGGATGGTTTGATTGGCCCGAGAGATGAACGATCAATTTTTTTGAGATGGTTATATCAGAGGATTGGGGGTGGCTATTTGGTTGGCAGAGTTATCATTTGGCGCCGCATAATTGATTGCAGAGTGCTCCATGCATATGGTGCAAGTGATTTGCTCACAATGATCTTTAGTGGCATCGTATATTCAAGATCTTCTTCAACTACCCAACCGAAACGAATTGGATCGTCTTTTATTGTGCCTTCATATATTGATCCTCTTTTGGTGTGCCTTCATATATGATCCTCTTTTGGATCCTCTTCAGTAACATTATTATTTTTTGAATAGGGTCCTTTCTTACAAGTCATTAATTATAGTGTACAATTGATATTGTTGTTATAGTGTCTTAAAATGAGTTAGTGTTAAAACAAGTCATTAGTAATGTCTTAGATTTACTGTTTACCGTGGCACATGAATTTATTTTGCCTTGAATTTAATAACTCAAACAAAATTATTGAAGTTCATTAAACTTTTGTAGGCTAGATAAGTAGTTGTGTTGATAGGAAGAATTCTAGTGGGTTAAGTATGCAGAAATTATACTATGAGGTAAGGCAGTTAACTATCATATTAATGTGACTATTCTACTACAGCCGAGGATGAGTCTTCTGCAAAAGTGAAGTGAATGCATGCAACAGTATTCTGGTGTTGATAGTGCAACAAAAAACTACAATCTATTTTAACAATGTGATGCATAGACTGGAAGATAGGAAACAGTTTCTTGAAAATAGTAACTAAATTTGGCAGAAGCTTTGCTAGTAAATTCTCCAGAAAATGGAACTGTTCTTCAGAAAGCTTGAAAATGTCTCCAGGAAATCTATGACACTGGTGAGGTTGTCTGCCTTGAAACTATTTATGAGAAGTTATGATATTCTCAACTATTGACATGAAATGACATATTGAGTCTTCTTTATTGCTCTTATGATCTAACGTATGCATAAATGTGCCCACTGGCTCTTGCAAGTGGATCCATCTTTATCTAGAGTTTGATCTGGAAATTTTGTATCAATTCCAGCTATGTGTTAGGAAAGATGTTATGAGCTAGTTGCAGGATTCGACAGTGGGATGCAATGACATTCATAACCCAACTATTGACATGAAGTGGCATTTTCAGTCTTCTTTGTTGGTTTATAATCCAATGTGTGAATAAAAATTCCAGCTGCGTAGGAGAGATGCCATGAGGTAGTTGCAAAGTAGGAAAAGTAAGAAGAATTAAAGTAGAGTTGCTGATATAGGGCCTAGAATATTATTCCCAGGTTCAGATCTTCTTCATTGCAACAAAGCTATACCATATTTTTGACGCTTTGCACTGTCAAGATGTCTATGGTAGAAAAATCGTGTATCCACTAATAACATTTAAAATTAATTTATAAATACTCGAATATCCACTATAGGCTGGGACTGACTTAATGCGTTAAATAGTTTGAATTTTGGGGCTTCTTCATATAGAAAACCAAAATTTTTTCCACTAAACAGTCCAGGTTTACTTTCCTTAAGCTTTACTCTAGTTTGATTTTTTTTTTCAACTGACCCAACAATCAATTAATTTGTCTAACCTCTAATTGAGTAGTGTTGTGACCTTTTCACATATCACCCCATTCAAAATGGAGACCCCCTAATTTTTGCTCCATTTGGGTCTTTTGGCTGGTTTTGTGGCTGTCTCTCTTTGTTCCTTCCATTTTTCCAAGGATGTGCTCATCTTTGGGCCCAAGTTGAAGTTTTGGCTAAGTCTGGAGTGCATTTTTTATCAGATTAGGTTTTTTATTCTTCAGGCTAGCTTGGGGTTAATTTAAGTGAGCAAATTGAAATTTGAGCTTGGCATTGCAATCAGGAGGATTCCGATAGGTTCCCATTAAATTTTCACTGAATTCTAACAACTTACTATTTTGAGTAAGTGCTCAAGTTGGGACCTTTTTCTTGGACTTTTGAAATTTTGACTGCTACACCACGTTTAGGATCCTTCAAAGTGCTTGCATGCAAAATTTGAGCAAATTGTGACAACGTTCTATTTTTAGCAATTCTGGCTTCGGGAGCCATTTTAAAGGTTTGCATGTATGATTTTTCAATGCATGTTAGGGTAGTCTTCTAGGTTTTTTGAGAACTTCGCAATGACATGACATGCAAGTCAAGTTGATGACTTTCTATTTTTAGCAGGTACTCGCATGCATACCAGTTTTTTGGGTTTTTCTAGGTTTCTTGAGATCTCTTGGGCAATATGACATGCAACCACATCCAATAGTGGGTTGGTCACTTTTTTCAAGCACTTACTATTTTTAGCAGGTTCGCTTCAATAGTCCTAGGTCTTCAATTTCAGGAGCATAACAGTTCAAAACAGAAACAAAGTCAAACGGAGGTCAGTTGAGGCACATGCAAATGAAATTAGGGTTTCCAACTTTGGTGCCTAAAATGAGGGGTAAAACTCGAGAAAAATGAAAAACTGATGTATCCCATTGTGATCAACATCTTTCAAGGAATCTATTGGTAAAATTTGAGCACATTTTGCGTACTTACTATTTATAGTAAGTCACTTCCAAACAGAGCTAAAAATAGCAAGTGAGTACGAAAGACAAGTGTGAACAGGTCAGTTAAATCATGACAATCACGTTGGGAAAATTTCAAGTCGAGGAGTTGTAGAAGTTCGAGAATCAAGGAGTTACTAAAAATAGAAATTGAGGGAAAGCCAGTCAAAATTGGCTAAGTATTCAAGAGTCACCCTTAGAGGTTTCCTTAACACTCCAGATGCAAAAAAAGGCCCAAGGCAATGAAACTGGAAGTAGACCCCCTCATATGCGCCCAAGGTCTGAAAGAGGTGGCATCAAAAAGTTTCTAAGGCGTCAAAATGGAAGCACCACCCCTGAAATGCACCCAAGGTAGCACGGTGGCATCAAAAAGTTTCTAAGGAACTCAAAGTGGAAACAAGACCCCTCATATGTGCGTAAGGTGTAAGGTGGCTTGAAATTTTGCTAAGGAAATGAAAATGGAAGCACCACCTCCCAAATGCGCCCTAGGAGGAATGGGGAAGCTTGAGAGAATTTCTCTAAGTCATGAAATGGAAGATGACCCCCTCAAATGCGCCAAAAGAAGAAGAGGGGTTGAATTTTGTTAAGGCATGGAAATGTCAGCAGGACCCCTAAAATTTGCCTACCTTGAATGAGATGTTGGTTTGAAAACTTTCTGAGGCATAAACTTAGAGTACACTCCCTCAAATGCACCCTAGGGGATAAGAGGTGAGAGAGTTTGGCTAAGTCATGAAAACAAAAGCACAAGGGCTAAAGTGTGCCCAAGATAAGTAGATGATAGGAAAATGTCTAAGTCATGAAAAATGGGAGCACACCCCTCCAAGTGCGCCCAAGAAGCAAGTAGAGATAGAAAATTTTTCTAAGGCGTGAAAATGAGAGCTCAACCCCTCTAATGTGCCCATGAAGTGAGTTCATTCAAAATTTTCTAAGGAGAGGAAAATAAAACAAGGGGTCAAATGCGCTCTTGAGGGAGAAGAGGTAAGAAAATTGTCTAAGTCAAAGAAAATGAAAGCTCAAGCCTTCAAATGCGCCACAAGGAGAAATGTTAGAAAGCTTGAAAAAATTGCCTAAGGCATGAAACAGGATAACAAGGGATGAAATGCACCCTAAGAGGAAGAGATTAGATGAAATTTTGCTAAGGAAAATAAAATAAGAGTAGACTCCTCCAAGTGCGCCCAAGGGGTTTGGGATGAAGAGAATCTTCTAAAGCATTGAAGATGGAACAACATGGGAGATAATGAAATATTTCCTTAGGCAATAAAAATATGAGAAGACCCCCTAGAATGCGCCCTCTTAGCACAAGGTCACAAATGCACTCACAAGTGAGGAAGTTACGAGAATTTTCTCCTCAAGCATGAAACAAAAGCACAAGGTGAATATGCCTAGAGGGCAAGTGGAGTTAGAAATTTTCTAAGTCATAAAAATGGAAGTTGGACCCCCTAAAGCGCACCTAACACATGAATGATCAAATACGCCTATGGCAAAAAGGGGTAAAATTTTCAATGTTGGAAATTCTAAGTGAGATAAGTAATTTCCCTCGAATTTTTGGAGATGACTGTGTTACAGGCAGTCAAAAAGGGGAAAATTGAAATTTTACATGGGAAGGAATCTTCAATTATGAAAAATTCTATGACGACTGGGTGACAACTCGCCCATCACTACACCAAAATTAGAAAATTGCTAAGTGGTGGGAGAGGAAATTGAATGAACTTGCTAAAATAAACTCCCACACAGTTATTTAAGCCACAAAGTTATTCATTTTTCCTCACCAGTTGCAAATACGAAGTGGTGACCTTGATAGTGAGAAGAAAAGTGTGAAGAGAAGTTACTAAAGTGAGCAAGCTTGGGTGAAATTTTTCTAAGTGCCAGAGGTTACATTGTTGAAGGTGTTGAGCTTTGAAGTTAGAAGTTTTGAGGTTTGGAGTTAGAAATTTTAATGCTGAAGGCTCTTCTTTTTTGAAGTTAACTTCATATTTGGGCCATCTTGAGGTGACTTATTTTCTAAGTCTAAAATTTAATGCTTGTCTTTTATTTTGTAGGAAGGTAGATGCAGGAAGAGGAGATGCTGCAGGGGCAAACAAGGCTGCAGGCAGGGCTGCAAATGTTGAAACAAGCAAGGCTAATGCATCCAGGCTGGCAATAATAAAGAAACTGAGCAAGCCATTTCTTCTTGAATCAAAGTTCACTTCAAAGCTGGGAGGGTTGATTGATACCAACCTCGGTTCATTTAACCTAGGAGCACTCAGAGGATGAATGTACGAGCTAGGAGGCCAACCTCCATTAGTCATTGCACACCATATTATGAAGAGTGGAATTTATGCAGCTACTGGTTTTTCACCAGCCATTTAGTGTCCCAAACTAATCATGGAGTGCGCCAATTGTTATAGGCCAGAACGAAGAACAATTGTTTCTCCTGATGGCAAGTTATTTGCCAATCTCATGCTTGATACTATTGGAGAGGCGTTCAGGATTCCCACTTCTGATAGGATGGTGTACAAAACAAAAGAAAGAGCTGAAAATATGTATGTCTCCTCTTTTGAGAGATGTGTTGGGATGATTAATTCAGTTTGGATGCAAAAACCCAGGCCTCCTCGCACCAAGCTGCCTAAGTAGATTATATCAAATGATGTAAAACAAGAGTACTTTGACTTGATAATGATGCTTAGTTGGGTAAACGGGAGCTCACAATCATATATTTTCGAGCCATGGATGTTTTATTGCATCAGAGTTGTAATGGAGGGGAAGCAATGTGTTGATTGGGCAAGGATGATAAGCGACAATTTAGATGAGCAGTTCAGGCACCTGAGGAGAACAAAGACGTTTTACATGAGCTCATATGTTATATATATGTTGGCTCAGATGACCAAGTATAGAGGAATAACTTACAAGGAGCCAATTGGATGTGGTCCTAGGAAGTTTAAAATCTATGAGGCTTGCCTGCAGTTGCACCTGACCAACACCGCCAACTACAAAAGGGTGAATGACGCCTTCACGATGCATATAACAAGGACTCTTCAGCGAAGAACTCAACAAAGAATTTCAAAAGAGGCTCAGGAGCTGATCGAAGAATACAAATATTGGTTTATCCAGTTTCCAAAGTTCACCTACATTATGCTGTAGGGGTTCACATCATATCCATACAGATTATCGAGGTACCCCATTGATAGAATGGTAATATTAGAAGTGTTTAGGCAACACATTGCCTATGACAAAATTCAGAAGAAGAAGAAAGGAGGTTTAGACTTCCTGATTACCATGGGAAATTCAAATGAAGTATGTCCTTCCTTACAGGTAGCCAGAGAAGCTGAGGATGAGTTGCAGTTCTTCCACCTCACATACCACACCGGTAGGAAGGATTTCAATCCTTACAATAACATCAGAATGGTGCAGAGTGTGGAGTACAGGCACAAGGCTCATATTGAAGACTTCTGGGCTAATGTGGAGGATGATGCTGAAGTTAGGAGGAGAATGTTTACCAAGCTACCTCTAAAGATGATTAGAGAGTGTGAGATTGTTCTAGTTTCAGATCAAGTGGATGAGGATGTGAATGTAATGCAACCAGACTATGAGTTAGTGAGAATTACACCAGTCCCACTACCTGATTGGTCAAAATCGGAGATCACGGAATTGGATACATTATGCATACTGGTTCTGACATTCACAAGGAGCTGGGTAGAGAGGCATGTGAATAGGCTCAAAAGTAAATCAATTGTTCTCACTTACAATCTCATGGGTAACCAGAGGCCGCCATCAACAAAGAAAAGAAAGCAGGTTGCCCAGACTTCTGAGCCACAGACAGAAGTACAAGTTTAGCTAGTGCCTCAGAGGGTGGAAGAGGCATCACCTATACGGTCGCGGGCCCGATCTTCGAGTGTGCAGGAGCTTTCATTGTTTGGGAGTCAAAGGAATAGAACAAACAAAGAGCAAGAATTTCATGAGGTAAGCTAGCCACCACTCAGGGAGCTGGACATCCTAAGTGTCAATGCTCCTAGGAGAGAAATTCAACAAGAGGAAGAAGAGGAGACATCCATAGACACTCGCTTCTAGCATATGATTGAAGCACCATTAGAGGATGAGAATACCACAGGGCAAGAGGCTCGAGGTTTGGAGGAGAATACCCCGCAAATGGAGGTTGACGAGCCTCAACAAAATGCTGCTAGAGAGGAGGTACGTGAAGAAAAAGCGATAGAGGAGTAGTCTCTTATTATTTGCAAGACACAACAAACAGTGCCCGATTGGCTCACGAAGAGGACGAGAAAAGATCCTTAGGATGACATTGACTTGGCGATCGAAATGGATGAATTCCTGAGCAGAATCAATGGGTCACCCGAAAAGACGAGAGCTAGAAAATACTCGAAGATAGCAACAGATAAGTTTGGTTCTTGCAAGCTTCATGTAGCTATTCCTAGAGAAGAGTGCGATCGAGATGAGGAGATGCCATAAAATTTTCTGATTACTACTGTTGAGCTAGGCCGTCTCACTGGAGCTCAAATAATTGAAGAATGTGATAGGTCCTATCAGGCTTTGAAAGATAGATTGCTCTGTACAGATGGAAAATACAAAAAGTTGAAGAAGTAGCATAGGACGTTGATTGGTTATGTGCAACACTTAGCATGTTCATGCACACAAAAGAATCCAATAGTTGACCTTCCAACCGAGCTTCCAAGGGAATCAATTAGTGGGCTTGAAGACTTGAAGAAGATGGCTCAAGAGGCAGACAAGTGGGTTGGCAATGTTCACATAGAGGCAGAGAAGTACATGGATGTTCTTGCCTTTTCTTTTCGATAGGCCTCTGACATTCTTGCTCGTATGGAAAATATTGATCAAGCTTCGAGCAAAACCCACATCTACCGATATAAAATTGTTCCTCGCCTGATAGCCTTGGTGCATATGCCCGTGCAAACTTTGGTTGAAGGTTGAGTAATTTAGGAGGGTGATAGATATGATTTCCCAGGTTGGTATTCTTCAACATTCACCGGCCGAGGCTTTTTTGATATAGCATAGGTAGAGTCAATTAGTGTCAGAAATGCCATGGGAAACATACAAGAAGGAGTTTTAAACACACTTGAAGCTTTATTTGCAAAAAGATTGACTCCAAAAGAGGTGACAATAGATGGCCTAAAGAGCAGATTGGAGCCCTTCTTCTCGGACGTGAGATCATTTGCCCAAGTGGACTTCCAAATATTTTGACCTTCTCCAACATTATACAAAGTACTGAGGAGGCCTTGGAAGCTTGGAGGAAGTCTTGTACTTGGTAGGGACAAACAATCATAGTGCTTGAATTCCAACTCAACCATGTTCTACCCATTTCAATTTAGGAGGTTGAAGCTGTGTTGGCCAGATTCATCGAGTTTGTAGTCAAGGAGAAGAACAGCGGGAATGCATTTTTGGACGAGAATCTTCTAGAAGACGGTGGGAATTAAATGCTCATAGTGGTCAAAGGGAGAGAGTGGGCATTTTGTGTTCATTTATTACCCCACTCCCCCACTTTCTGACAGTTTTTAGGGCATAATCTTGATTAGAGCATATGTGGCTCAATCTGAGCCCTTCATTGTAATTCAATCTGAGCCGTTCGTTGGAATTGGCCAGCTATAAAAGGGGCATCCCCTCCTCACTTGTATCATATAGGATCATATAATAGCACAAAGATAGAGCATAGAAAGACAAATAACATAGATTGAAGAGGAAGATTTTTTTTCAAATTGAATGCTTTGTAAGAGATTGTTGTGAACACTCCTATAATAAAAAGAGTTATCATTGCTTGTGGTTTCATCTTTTATTGTGGGTAGTTAACAAGGTTTCTTCATCCTTCCAAGTTGCTTAGAATCTTAAAGTAGGACTTAGAGTAAAATAGTTTTTAATTCATGCAAGTAGATAGTAGTTGTGGAATGTGGTGTTTGATTTGAGCAAGCTTCGTTAATCCATACCACTAGCAGGGTCATTGATGGTGGGTTCGCCCTGCGTGGTCAACTGGAATATTGTGGACCTAACTTCAATTATGGTTTATATGTTGGTATGCATCGTTGTGATGGTATCTTCATGTTGAATTGTAATTTGAACATTCCTAGTTACTCCCTCTGAAGATTTTACTGGTTCTATGGAAGCTGTCCTAGGTGAGGCAAAGTAGAGCTTGGTTGAAGCCTGTGAGAGTTGATCGCCACGTCCCGTGCCTAGAGTAGACCATAGCATTTTTAATCTCTGCAGCCATTCAATTCAGTACTTTCTGGTTAGTTTAGGAATCCCGTGCTTCATTGGCAAATCTTTTGAATATGATGAAAACCCCTTTCTCTTTAATCGTCAAGTGAACAACTGTGTAAGTCCCCCTTGAGATACTAGCAAATCACATCTAGCCAACTAAGACTATATCCACTACATGAAGGAACCTTGGAGTTGAATGCATGATCTTTCTCGCGATCTTAGCATGTGGGAGATTTTATTCAAGAGAGGATAGTGTAGCCATTGGGAAAATTTATTCTATATTGGTGTGGTCATAAAACACCCGTCAACACAATTGGTGCTAGAAGGAGGGCCTTATTGTGACATACAACATATTGAAGTAGAAAGGGTTTTATTGTAAAGAATTTTATTGGAGAAGAGTATATCATGAATCAAGATGGTGCTACCACATAAAGGTATATTCTAGTGTTGCAGCCAAATTTGGGATTCAACGACGATCAAGAAGATATTCTTTCAGGATTGAACAATCTCACATGGAGATCGAAGAGGAGTGTAGTTGAGTCTATGCGAACAAGCTTTGTGTTGGAGGAAGAAGAAGAACAGGCTATTCAAATTCAAGTTGCTATTGAAAAATATTTGCTTAATCAAAGACAACCACTCGCTCCCACGCGTTGCCCTTAGAAGAAGCAGTTACATCCTGGATCGTATTAGTTCGTTCTTGCTAGACAAGCTTAAAAGAATTTTGAGGTCTACGCCCAGTTCATCTAAAGATTTTGTGGAGTTAGAGCTAAGCAAGGAAGAAGAAAGAAGTCCGATCAAGCGAAGAAGTTTGATCAAGCAAAGAAGTTCCATCAAGTTAAGAAGTACCAAGCAGAGAAGAAATTTCAAGCTTATTTAGTACTCCACCTAGCATTTCGAGGTTTTCTCAACCAAGATCAGTTCAAGTTACTGTACCAGTGATTTTTCAACAACAACTAGCCCAAGTTATTACACATCAACAATAACCAGTTCAAGCGATGGCTCAACAAGGGGGTCAACTAGCTCCAAATAGTGCTACTTGGTTGGTCGACAACCCGTCTCCACTAGAGTTTCCTGACTACCATGACATGCCAAAGAATCCAGAGAACTTCTACACTAAGTTTCATGTCAATGATGTAAACCGCACTGCCGAGGATCACATCAAGATGTTTGAAGATCACTTGCACAACAGGTAGATCACATATGGGGTTGTGGCTTGCAGGGTATTTCCATATTCCTTGGGAGAGGAAGCCCACTATTGGTTTATTCATCTACCACTTGGATCAATAAGATCATGGGAGAAAATGAAGGATGGCTTCATTGGAAATTTTGGTATACTAGTTACTCCCGTAGAGCTCTATTGTTAGTTTGTCGAAGCAAGAAGGTAGGACAAAGAGCCCATTCACATGTTCAACAATAGGTTTCAAAAGGCTCTCACAAGACTATGTGCTCCCTACGTTATTGTTGATGCCAGAGAAAATTACTATTCAACTTTGGATCCTCTGACTGCAATGTTTATGAGGCAATCTCACCCTGCTCCAGCTAATATAAATCAAGCTTATGCTAAAGTGGTTGAAGTGAGTTAGAATTTGGGGCAAAACATAACTAGACGTTCACTATATACTGGCCTAACTACAGTGAATAATCAAATGCAAACACTTGGCTCAACATGGACTCAACAAGTTCCAGCATTGAATGCAATTCCCCAACCAACTTATCAAGTACAGGCACCATCAGATTAGTTAGTTCTCCACCCTAGGATGCCTTTGTCCCAGGCACCAACAACACAACTTGTTTATCTCCAAAGCATAGTGCCACCAACGAAAACCCAAGAGGAGAAAGACAAGATGAAATAATTACTAGAACAAATGAAAAGGTTGTCAGTTGAGGTGACTTACCTCAGAAATCAAAACAATCAGATTCAAGCCATGCAAGGAAGTTATCAAGCACATCAAGGTGCTAACTGAGGATACCAAAATAATCGTCCAAGTCACCAAGATACCCATCAAGGGTACAATCACGAAAATAGTCATGGGTATAGAAACAACAACCAAGGATTTCAGAAGAGGTCCTGGAATACAAGGCCAAACAATGAAGGTGTTCCTTCACCATTGGACAATCCGCCACCTCCAAAGAACCATCCTGCAGATAGAGTCTACTTGGCTGAGGCCGCCTTCTCAGGATGGTGTAGGCTACATAACACCAATCAACACTCTAAGCTTTAGTGCCATGAACTCCAAGTTGCAGCTAATATTTTTAAGAGAGAAATGAAGAATACAGAGGCCATAGAGAATCCTATGATTACTGGATATGAGTTGGTCCCAACACCCTGATACAATTAGGCATTGATCTTAGAAGATTTCAACTTCCCTCCTGAGTTTTAGAGTTATACACCCCCACCAATTAATCATAAATTTCCGCCAGCTTCGGCAAATGGTCCCATGGGGACACCATAGTTTCAAACGCCTTCGGAGGCCCATGCCACGTATGCATCACCAGAGGAGCCTCTTAGTAGAAATGGTTATATTTTTCCACCTCTCAACAATAGCGTCTTGGTAGAGGGAAGAAGAGAGGTGCAAGATTTTCAGTCAATTGGAGGTGGAGCTCCCAAAGTTTATCAGAGGATCTATCACCAAAATGAATCTCTGACTACACCAACACCTCCAAATAATTTTACAACTCCCCCACATCCAAACACGAGCAATAATCCGAGTTTACCAAGAGATTTTCCTTAGTACAAACAACAGAATGCAACATAAGGCAGAAGTGGACAACAAGCTACTCAATAGCTTGTTCACCAAGCTAAACACAGACATAAGGAGAATTCTCCTAGAGAAGATATAAAGAGGCTTAGTTCCTATGTGTTGGAATAATTCAAGAAGATAAAAGTTACTCTTCCCCTTAATGAGCTGATGAAGATTCCAGAAGTTAGCGACACTTTGTTGGGAACTTTAAAAAAAACTCCTACCATGAGAAGTACTTCCCAAGAAGCACATCATGCACCAAGAAATTCTCCGATTGTCACGCAGTCTCACCCTGCACATAACACAAATGTGGTATAGGATGTGCCCCAGATGCCCTTTGATGCTTGGGAGGCCCAACAACAGTCTCAAAATTTCGTGGGTATAGTTCAAGAATCTTTTGAGAAGCCGAAGAACAAGATAGAAGGGAGAGCTCAACTTGATGTTCCCATAGAATAGAGACAAACTTCAGAAGATGTTGTCCCAGATAATCAGATTCAATTGAATGGAAAAGATGAGAAGAAAAATAGTTTGACATATGAGAGGCGAAGGCCAGTAGTGTTCTATGAGGGGAAGGATGAACCATCCCCATTTCCTGTCTCCATCAAAATTTCTGGAAAGTTATTGCATAATTTTTTGATCGATTCCGGAGCATTGAGTAATGCCATGCCTTTGAAGGTATGCGAGAAGTTGGGTTTAATTTCACTTTAGACCACCAAGTAGGTGACCCAGCTGGATAAGACTAAAGTTCCAGTTGTGGGAGAATTGAATAAAATTCATATGCAGCTAGCATCGGATCCCAGAGTTCAGAGCTGTATTGACATATCAGTTGTGGATATACCGGATGGGTATGGCATGTTATTGAGCAGAGATTGGTCTAGAAAACTAAATGGGTACATTTCAATGGACTTCTCTCATATGTGGTTACTTGGAGAGGGATCCCGAATCAAATAGAAATTGAAAGCACGCCACGACTCCAACTGAGGATCACTAAATATGGTGAGGACAATGAAATTTTATTTGTGGAAACTGATTTGGGCTCATATAAGCCTATTAAGCAAGAAGTCCTCATGTTGCAAAGTTTGCATGAAGAGAAATTTTCAGAGGATGCACTTGCCTCAACCAAAGTATTGATTGAGGATGATTCAAGTGAGAGCGAAGGAATGTTTGAATTTTTTTGAGATTTTGTGTTGAAAAGCATAAAGCAAGAAATTGAATTGGGAAAAGATGCCTCCATCAAGAATTTGCTACTTCCCAACTAGTATAGAATTCATGAGGCTTTCCATTCAGAGATTACATGTGCCATGTGCAGGATTGCTTTGGAGCAAGTTTCAAAGCTGGTTCCGCAAGTCTCTTTAGAAGAACAAGAGGTAGTTAATAAAGGAGAAGGTTCTTCAGTGGAGGAAGTGATAAAGGATGAGAAAATCAAGCCAATGGTGGAAAAGAATATTCCACAAGCATGTGATCAAGAAGATACACATATCCGGCCTTCTAGTACTCATGTGGAAAATCAAGTGTGGACCTTGAGATTTGATGGATCAAAATAAAAGAAAGGAAATGGAGCTGGATTTAAGCTTGTTAGCCCAGCAAGGGAAGCATATTGAGGTGCTTACATATTACAGTTCTCCTACACTAATAATGTCACAAAATACCAATCGTTGATTCATGGGTTGATCCTTGCGATCCAAAAGGGAGCCAAGATTGTGCATGCCTCTAGGGATTCAAACATAGTGGTTCGCCAAGGAAGCAATACGCTTGCCACGATGGGAGGTTGAATTTCTATCACAACAAAGTTTGGGACATGATCAAGAGCTTCGATGCATTCAATATCAAGCAGGTCTACCGATCTAATAATTCAGTTGGCAATTCTCTCGCGCAAGCAACTAGCTCATTAGAACCTTTAGCCATGGAGGGTTTGAAAAAGTTTATAGTAGAATTGGTCTCTACACCCTCAATCCATAATAATATAAAGAATTTTCAAGTGTTTGATGATGACAAGTAGATTCTTGATTTCCTAATGTGCTATGGTGTGTTCGAAGCACAAATTATTGATGAAGAAGAAACTGAGGAAGTGAAGTTTGATGCCGAAGGGATCTTGAATTTGAAGACAAATATTATTCCTAGAGGTATGGTTGAATTGGAAAGGCTTTTCGATCCTGACATATTGATTAGAAATCAGAGTGCTCAAGGAAATGAATGCGAAGCCATCAATTTAGGGATCGAGGAGCAAGTGAAGAATGTTTTTATTGGTAAAGTTTGTACACCAGAAGAGAGAGAAGGCATTTTATAGGCCATGAAAGAGTTCTTGGATGTACTAGCTTGGGGTTATAAAGATTTGAAAACGTATGATACTTCCTTGATTACACACACGATCCCATTACAACCAAGAAGTAAGCCATTCAGACAGAGGCAGAGGCTCGTAAACCCACTACTAGAACCATAGATTTATCAGGAAGTCAAGAAGCTTCTTTCAGCTAGGATCATCTTTCCAATAAGGAACTCCACATGGGTCACCAATCTAGTTCCAATTAGGAAGAAGAATGGTGAAATAAGATTGTGCGTTGATTTCCGCAATTTGAACAGGGCTTTTGAAAAGGACAATTATCCCTTGCCCTCATTGGATGAAGTGTTGTAGATTGTTAATGGTTCCCAAATGATGTCCTTCTTAGATGGCTACTCCAGATACAACCAGGTGATGGTAGAAGAGGCCGATAGATTGAAGACAAATTTCACTAGTAAGTGGGGAACTTTTGCATACAAAAGGATGCCTTTTGGCCTAATCAACTCTAGAGCTACATTTCAGTGGGCCATGGACATCGCTTTCCGGGATTTAGTTGGAAAATGCATAATCATATATATGGATGATTTGACTATGTTTTCCAAGAAAAGAGGAGACCACGTTGAGGATTTGAGGAAGATTTTCCAAAGATGTAGGAGATTTGACATATCCCTCAATTCGAAGAAATGCATGTTTAGTGTCACTAAAGGAAAGATATTAGGGCATGTTATTTCAAAAAAAGGGCATTTTGATAGACCCAGATCATATCAAGGCAATTTCGAAGATTGGTTTGCCAGGAAGCCAGAAAGAGTTGAGATTGTTCTTCAACAAGATCAATTTTGTGAGAAATTTTATAACCGGGTTCGCCGAGATTGTCAGACCATTAAATGAAATGTTGAAAAAAAATGTGAAGGTTGAATGGACTCCTCAGACTAGGAAAGCATTTGATGAAATCAAACAGGTGATAGTGGTTGCCCCAGTGTTAGTCAGTCTTGATTATTCCAAGCCGTTTTATTTGTACTGTTTTGCTTCAAAACATACTTACGCAGCAGTGCTGACCTAGAGAACCAAGGAAAAGGATGAGCATCCGATAGCTTTCATAAGTGCACCTTTGAAGGATGTGGAGTTGAGGTATCGCAATGTGGAAAAGCAGGCTTATGCTTTGGTTAAGGCAGTTAAGAAATTCAAACACTACATCTTAAGAAGCAAAGTCTATGCTATAGTTCTAGATGCCACTGTGAAGACATTATTGATGCAAAATGAACTAGGAGAAAGGAGAGGCAAGTGGGTCGCCACTTTGCAAGAATATGATATGGAGATACAGCCTATGAAGTTGGTCTGAGGGCAAGCTTTGGCGCAGACAATTGCAATGACTAGACCAAGACTTGTACAACAAACATATGTATTGGAAGAAGTGTCTCCAAGGGAGTGGTATGACAACACAGTCTATTAATTGTTGAATCATAGATGCCCTCCACATTTGAATCTGGTGCACCGAAGAGCCCTAAGAATGAAGAGCCAAAAATTTATGCTTTAGGGGTCGGTACTTTATAGAAGAAATCACGAAGGAATTTATTTGAGATGTGTAGGTAAAGAAGAAGCCCATCAACTCATGGAACATTTTCATGAGAAATTTGGAACAGGTCACAAAGGAAGTTTAGCCACAACTCATCAGATTTCAAGGGCTAGATATTATTGGCCTACACTTTTTAGAGACACTTATGAACATGTAAAGGCTTGCCATATTTTCCAGACAGTTGCAGACAGAGGAAAGAATCCAGCTATGCCTTTGCAGCCAGTGATTGAAGTCAGGCCGTTTGCTAAGTGGGGATTAGATTTTATTGGGATGATTAATCCACATTCTTCAACACAACATAGATACATTTTGACAGTAATAGATTACTGCACCATGTGGATATAGGCTCAAGCTCTCAAGCTTTGCACAATAGATGTGGTGATTAAGCTTATTGGAGAGAATATTACTACAAGGTTTGGGTGCTCCCATGCTTTGGTTTCCGATATTGGTCCAACATTTTCATCTTTGAGGTTTTCTAACTAGGCATTTGCATATGGGATCACATTGAAATTATCTTCCAACTATTATCCGCAGGGGAATGGACTTGCAGAGTCCACAAATAAGAATTTACTGAATGCTATCAAGAAGCTGTTGGACAAGAACCCCAAAGATTGGCATACACAGTTGAGATTTGATTTGTGGGAAGATAGGACCAGAATGAAGAACTCTTTGGGAGCATCTCCTTATCATTTAGTCTATGGGTAGAACCCTGTCTTTCCAGTTCAGTTGAGGATTCTGACTCTTCAGTTTATTCAAGAGTATCTCGAAGGAGAGGACCAGATTCAAATCAGGTTGACGCAGTTGATGCATCTAGAAGAAAAGAGGGATGAAGCATTGGAGAATTTGGCCAAGCATCAAGGAGTTGTGAAGAGATGGTTCGACAAGCAGGCTAAGGTCAAGTCCTTCAGGATTTCTGACTTGGTCTTATGTTGGGAAAAGGCCCATGAAAAGAAAGGTGATCATGACAAGTTCAACAAATTGTGGCTGAGCCCTTATCAAATTTCTGAGATCCTGGGAGATTATGCATTCATGTTGAGGATGTTGACAGGAGAGGATATCCCATTGCTAGTCAATGGGAAATTCCTAAAGCATTATTTCCAAGCATAGGTTCCCTCCTGGGACATAATTTGTACATAGTTAAATTAGGTTGCTTTTTTCCGTTTTCCGTTTGGTTTTGGTTTGTTCTGTTTTTAATGTATGAGGTAAATTAATTAAAATTTATCTCACATTAATTCACAAATTCCTCTCACAAACCCTTCAATTAAATTCAACTCCAAAAGGCTTACAATTCTCTATAACTTGCACAACTGAGTTACAAATTTCAACCAACCAACTTCTCATTTAGAATACTGAAAAATAACATCAACATTATAGTCAACCTCTTGGGTTGGGGCTGTTACATGCCCATTAAAATGCACACCAAAATTTAGAATATGAAAATAAAATTCACACACAAAAATCCAAGGTTTCCTACAAACTTCACACCTACAATTCACACAAAAAAAATACAAAAACCTCTAAGGGTTGTGGGATTTTCACATGCCTAGGAAATGAAAAAAATCTGAAAATGAAAACCAAGTGATTTCCTTCAGCAATCCAAGGTTGCTTCAGAACCTTTCTCCTGCAACAAATCAATCTCACAACAACCCAGTTACAAACTTCATCTTGCAACTCCAGGAATCTTCAACACATTTGCACACCACTAAAAATCTGCAACAACACCTTCTTGCAGCCAACCTATGGTATGCTATGCCCTGGTCTCTCCCTTCTTCTCTTTCTGGAAAGACTTAGATGCAAAATGAATGAATTTTCTTTTTTCCCCAACTCTGGAATTTCATTTGCACCCAAATTTCATCAATTTGGGATGAATTTCATTAAGTTTCAGCCACTCCTTCCAAGTGCAACGAATTTTCCAGAAAATTTGACCAAATTTCTATTAAAAATCATTAAAATATTCATTAAAAACAAATAACAACTTCCCCACTCCCAGATGATTCCAGTGCTTTTATTGAGATTCTCTTTTTACTAATGAAAGCAAGTCTTTGATTTTTCACTCGTGGGTGCCCACCTCTGGGTTCCTATTTTTTAGGACACTTGGAAAGAAGTTTTAAATTAAAAATTCAAAACAAATAACTCTCTAGAAAGCCACACCTTTGTTTTTTCTTTTCTTTTTTTTTGGCTTTTTCAATTATTCACCACTATCTCCAAATTCAAATTGGGTCAAATTTTAAAAGAAATTTTGAAATTGCATTTACAAAGTATGTCATTGCATTTCCACACACACAAAATTTGAATTTCATAAATAATATGAAATTCCACACCAAAAATGAAACAAAACCAACTCAAACCTCCATTTTGGTGATGCAAGATTGTGCAAGGCCATGGATGCTCCTACATCAATTTGGACCCCAGTTTTTAAGCGCCGGATTCTGGGTTTGGTTTTTCTTCCCTTGAGTTGTCCGCTCAAGTGGTTTTGGGTTTGGAATGGGCAAAGATTTCAGAGTTTCTCGTTATGATGGGGGGTGATGATCTTTTCCTTTCACAACTTGGTTTCTTTCCACTGGACTTTATGGATTTGTGCAAATTTTGAAGGCCAAGGTTGTTTTCCTCTTGTCATCATCCAATTTGGGAATAAGCTTGACTGAGGAGGTTAACCTGTTATTGTGTCTTAACACATTAATCCAAAGATCCTAATGCCCTACCCATTTAACAACCACTTTGAGTTGTTTTGGTTTCTTGGGAAAGGTTATGGCAAGTGAAAATTTTACATCTTGCTTTAGCACCACTACAATTCTCAAACCCATTGGAGGATTCACTGATTTCTAGCCAATTGTGGAATTGACAGAAAATTAGTAAGGAAAAGAAAAGATAAATGTGCTAAAAAGAAATATCTGAAAAAGAAAGAAATATTATATTTTGAATATTGGTTTTGGGAATATGCAGATAACTCCACCGGGGCTATGAATGCTTGGTTGGCAGTGGAGCAATATTCGTGGGAATTGTAGCAACAACCTCGTCAGGGCTATGGATGCCTGACTGGCAGTGAGGTAATGTCCAAGATGCTTTTGAGGTTAAGATATTTATATAACTTGCCATGGCCAATTTCAGAGGTCAAGATGGTTCAGAGATGGAATGAATATACATACACTCAAAGGATCTTGGATGATAGTGTTTTGATCCAATATCAGATTCTTCTCCCCTTTTGAGTAAGTATCCCTTTCGTATGATGGTTTGAGGGAGATTAACTAAGGTTCAATTCTTAAAGTGTTTTTCAACACTTTCCTGTGGAGTCGCCAAATGTTGTGACCTTTTCACACATCACCCCATTCAAAATGGGGACCCCCTAATTTTTGCTCCATTCGGGTCTTTTGGCTTTGGTTTTGGATGGTTTTGTGGCTGTCTCTCTTTGTTCCTTCCATTTTTCTGAGGATGTGCCCGTCTTTGGGCCTAAGTTGAAGTTTTGGCTAAGTCTGGAGTGCATTTTTTTTATCATATTAGGTTTTTTATTCTTCAGGCTAGCTTGGGGTTAATTTAAGTGAGCAAATTGAAATTTGAGCTTGGCATTGCAATCAGGAGGCTTTTGATAGGTTCCCATTAAATTTTCACTGAATTCTGACAACTTACTATTTTTAGTAAGTGCTCAATTTGGGCCCTTTTTCTCAGACTTTTGAAATTCTTATTGCTGCACCACGTTTAGGACCCTTCAAAGTGCTTGCATGCAAAATTTGAGCAAATTTTGACAACATTATATTTTTAGCAGTTCTAGCTTTGGGAGCCATTTTTAGGGTTTGCATGTATGATTTTTCAATGCATGTTAGGATAGTCTTTTTGGGTTTTTCGAGAACTTTGTGATGATATGACATGCAAGTCAAGTTGATGAATTTCTATTTTTAGCAGTTACTCGCATGCAGACCAATTTTTTGGGTTTTTTGAGATCTCTCGGGCAGTATGACGTGCAACCACATCTGGCAGTGGGTTGGTCACTTTTTCAGGCACTTACTATTTTTAGCAAGTTCACTCCAACAGTCCCATGTCTTCAGTTTTAGGAGCAGAATAGTTCAGAACAAAAATAGAGTCAAACAAAGGTTAGTTGAGGCACATGCAAATGAAATTAGGGTTTCCAACTTTGGTGCCTAAAATGAGGGGTAAAAATCGAGAAAAATGAAAAAATGATGTATCCCATTGCGATCAACATCTTTCAAGGAATCTACTGGTAAAATTTGAGTGCATTTTGCATAATTACTATTTACAGTAAGTCACTTCTAGACCATGGCTAAAAATAGCAAGCGAGCACGAAAGGCAAGTGTGAACAGGTCAGTTAAATCATGATGATCATGTTGGGAAAATTTCAAGTCAAGAGGAGTTGCAGAAGTTTGAGAATCGAGTTACTAAAAATAGAAACTGAGGGAAAGCCAATCAAAATTGGCTACGTATTCAAGTCACCCTTAGAGGTTTCCTTAACACTCCATATGCAAAAAACACCTAAGGAAATGAAACTAGAAGTAGACCCCCTCATATGCGCCCAAGGTCTGCATGAGGTGGCATCAAAAAGTTTCTAAGGCATCAAAATGGAAGCACCACCCCTAAAATGTGCCCAAGGTAGTAGGGTGGCATCAAAAAGCTTCTAAGGAACTTAAAGTGGAAGTAGGACCCCTCATATGCGCCCAAGTTGTAAGGTGGCTTGAAATTTTGCCAAGGCAATGAAAATGGAAGCATCACCTCCCAAATGCACCCTAGGAGGAATGGGGAAGCTTGAGAGAATTTATCTAAGTCATGAAATGGAAGATGACCCCCTCAAATGTGCCCAAAGAAGAAGAGGGGTTGAATTTTGTCTAAGGCTTGGAAATTCAGCAGGACCCCTAAAATGCGCCCACCTTGAATGAGATGTTGGTTTGAAAACTTTCTAAGGCATAAACTCAAAGTACACTCCCTCAAATGCGCCCTAGGGGATAAGAGGTGAGAGAGTTTTGCTAAGTCATGAAAACAAAAGCACAAGGGCTAAAGTGTGCCCAAGATGAGTAGATGGTAGAAAATGTCTAAGTCATGAAAAATGGAAGCACACCCCTCCAAGTGTGCCCAATAAGCAAGTAGAGATAGAAATTTTTTCTATGGTGTGAAAATGAGAGCTCAACCCCTCTAATGCGCCTATGAAGTGAGTTCATTGAAAATTTTCTGAGGAAAATAAAATAAGGGGTCAAATGCACTCTTGAGGGAGAAGAGGTAAGAAAATTGTCTAAGTCAAAGAAAATGAAAGATCAAGCCTTCAAATGCGCTCCAAGGAGATATGTTAGAAAGCTTGAAAAATTTGCCTAAGGCACAAAACAAGAGAACAAGGGATGAAATGCACCCTAAGAGGAAGAGATTAGAATAAATTTTTCTAAGGCAAAGAAAATAAGAGTAGACTCCTCCAAGTGTGCCCAAGGGGTTTGGGATGAAGAGAATCTTCTAAAGCATTGAAGATGGAACAATGCGGGAGATAGTGAAAAATTTCCTTAGGCAATAAAAATATGAGAAGACCCCTTAGAATGCACCCTCTTAGCACAAGGTCACAAATGCGCTCACAAGTGAGGAAGTTATGAGAAATTTCTCCTCAGGCATGAAGCAAAAGCACAAGGTGAATATGCCTAGGGGGCAAGTGGAGTTAGAAACTTTCTAGGTCATAAAAATGGAAGCTGGACCCCCTAAAGTGTGCCCAACACATGAATGATCAAATACGCCTATGGGAAAAAGGGGTAAAATTTTCAATGTTGGAAATTTTAAGTGAGATAAGTAATTTCCTTCGATGTTTTGGAGATGACTATGTGTTATAGGCAATCAAAAGGGGGAAAATTCAAATTTTGCATGGGAAGGAATCTTCAATTATGGAAAATTCTATGACGACTGGGTGACAACTCATCTATCATTGCACCAAAATTAGAAAATTGCTAAGTGGTGGGAGAGGAAATTGAATGAACTTGCTAAAATAAACTCCCACACATAGTTATTTAAGCCACAAAGTTATTCATTTTTCCTCACCAGTTGCAAATACAAAGTGGTGACCTTGATGGTGAGAAGAAAAGTCTGAAGAGAAGTTACTGAAGTGAGCAAACTTGGGCGAAATTTTTCTAAGTGCCACAGGTTATATTGCTAAAGGTGTTGAGCTTTAGAGTTAGAAGTTTTGAGGTTTGGAGTTAGAAATTTTAATGTTGAAGGCTCTTCTTTTTCGAAGTTAACTCCATATTTGGGCCATCTTGAGGTGACTTATTTTCTAAGTATGAATTTTAATGCTTATCTTTTATTTTGCAGGATGGATGACACAAGAAGAGGAGATGTTGCAGGGGAAAACAAGGTTGTAGGTAGGGCTGC
Organism: Sequoia sempervirens; assembly: GCA_007258455.2. Classification (NCBI taxonomy): domain Eukaryota; kingdom Viridiplantae; phylum Streptophyta; class Pinopsida; order Cupressales; family Cupressaceae; genus Sequoia; species Sequoia sempervirens. The sequence goes on from VDFB02374161.1 coordinate 29,718, forward strand.
AAATGTTGAAACAAGCAAGGCTAATGCATCTAGGCTAGCAATAATAAAGAAACTCAACAAGCCATTTATTCTTGAATCAAAGTTCACTTTAAAGGTGGGAGGGGTTTGGATTGTTACCAACCTCGATTCATTACAACTTAGGAGCACTCGAGGAAGAGGATGAATGTCACCCAGCAGGAGGCCTCCATCAGTCATTACTACACCATATTATGAAGAGTGGAATTTATTCAGCTGCTGGTTTCCCACCAGCCATTCAGTGTTTGGAATTAATCATGAAGTGCGCCAATTGTTATAGGCCAGAGCGAAGAATGATTGTTTCTCTTGATGGCAAGTTATTTGCCAATCTCACACTTGATGCTATTGGAGAGGCATTCAAACTTCCCACTTTTGATAGGATGGTGTACAAAACAAAGGAAAGAGCTGAAAAGATGTACGCCTCCTCTTTTGAAAGATGTGCTGGGATGATTAATTCAATTTGGATGCAAAAACCCAGACCTACTCGCACCAATCTTCCTAAGTAGATTATATTGGATGATGTGAAGCAAGAATACTACGACTTGATAATGATGCT
>VDFB02374162.1:0-11506 GCA_007258455.2 Sequoia sempervirens
TTGGGGGACAAGCTTCGCATAATATTGTGAAAGGGTGATTACGTAGCTTTTTGTAATTTGCATGTGTTGTAGAACTTGGGGATTTGAGATCCTCTGCATGTAAGAAGTTCCATTTTCTGAATAATAAAATTATTCTCTTATTTGTGGGTTATTTTTCTAAGTCTAGGGTTTGTGCCCTCATGGGTAGGATACTACTATGTAGGAAGAGTTTGATTCATTGGAAAGGAATCATACATGTGATCTAGTCCCTTTTCCTAAGGGAAGAAAACTTATTTGATACAAGTGGATCTATAAAACAAAATTTATAGCAGATGGGTCAATTGATAAGGGTAAGGCTCACTTGATCAGGAAGGATTCTCCAAATTTCCATGGATTGTCTACTTTGAGACTTTTGTGCCAATTACCAAAGTGAATTCCTTCCGACTTGTCCTTGCTATAGCTACAACCCATCATTGGGAAGTTCATCAGATAGATGTGAAGAGTGCCTTTCTTCACAATGACCTTCAAGAGGAAATCGACATGGAGCAACCATAGGGGTTCGTTCATGATCCTTCACTTGTGTGTCATCTTCAAAATTCTCTCTATAGCCTCAAATAGGCTCCTTAATCTTGGTATTCCAAGATGGATTCCTTCCTTCTGATAGTTGGGTTCACATGATTCCATTCTAATCTGAATGTATACATTTTGTAGTAAGATGACACCCTCACATTTACAGTTCTCTATGTTGATGAATTGTTGATCACATGGAGTCACTCATCCACCATCAAAGTAGTGAAAAATTATTCACATGATAGATTTATGATGTCAGACTTGGGTCTTTTGCATTACTTCTTGGGTATTGAGATCACTTAGTCATCTTCTAGTATCTTCCTTGGCTAACCCAAGTGTTTGTGTTAATAAATGTCTTGTGCCTAGTTAATTTCCTTACTAGGGACTTATGGGACATATTCATGTGTTAAGTTTACTTAGGATTATAAGATTCCTTCTAGAAGTATTAGTTGTCATTTCTAGATCTTATCTTATCCTAGGTCGTTATGAGTTAGTTGTCTCATGTGATAGGATTAAGACACGTGTCACAATATTTTCTAATCGTATCTCTCACCTTGCCTTTATAAGCAAGGCATCTCATGTACATTTTCATATTCAATCTTGTAATATTGCATCCATTATCATAGCAAGATATTCTTTCCATTTTCTCTCTTGTGGGAGATATTTTGGTATAGAAAAAATGTTCATGAGGGTGTTAAGGAGTCACCATTAACTCCTACATGGTATCAAACAATATTAACTCATTCCACTTGATGATGTTGACAATATATCCTATGATGGTAAGACCTTAGAGGAGTTTGAATATGATGCAAAAATTGAGCATCTTGATGATCTTGAGACTTATCCTATAGCTCCTACTTCCCCTATTGAGATCACACATTCATCTTTTGTTGATGATTCATTGAGAAATTTTGGCGATTCATTGCAACATGTATATCATTGTCTTCCTAATTAGGATTCCTATTTGTCAGACATTGCATCTTTGTTTGTGGAGTCTCACATTTCAGATTTGGAAGACCATTTTGAGGGTTTAGCTCTCTTATTTGATGATAGTCATAGATCAACTATTGTCACTTCATCTTTGTCTTTGGAGTTGGTTCAAGATCAATTTCCATTTGTTCCTAGTTTGTCATAGATTGTTGTGATTAGGAATGTACTTGATTGGATTGTGACATCATCATCATCATCCAAGAACTTGGTAACACATGAGCAACTTTAAGAGACACATTATATATGGGTTCATCTTCCTACAAATTCCTATTCAAAACAATAAGAATTCCTACTTTTGTACTTGGTATATCTTCTTCCCAAGGGGAGAAACATTATTTGTAGGAATTGGATTATGTTTTGTCTTCAGACACTAACCATATTTGCAAGAGATTACACATTATGGGGGGATATCTTGTCTCTATTTTTCCCTCTTATGGCAGGGCCATTAATTGTAAATATATGATGGATTTATTCCTTGGGGGGTATCATTGAGTCCTCCATAAATCATCTTGTTTGTTTCTTTTCTCTCTTTTGGAGAGGAGTTTTGTCCCACTAGGTTTTCTCTTTTTCTTCATTTATAAGAGATTGTATTTACATTGTAAATGGTTACCTAACATGGCCTTGTAGTCGAGACCCATAGTCTCTTTGAATCTTTGCATAATAATATTCTCCCTAAATTGCACTTAAAGGGGGTGTTGGTGTGAATAAGTGTATTGTATCTAGTTAATTTCCTTACTAGGGACTTAGGGGGCATATTCATATGTTAACTTTACTTAGGATTATAAGCTTCCTTATAGAAGTCTTAGTTATTGTTTCTATATCTTATCTTATCCTAGGTTGTTAAGAGTTAGTTGTCTCATGTGATAGGATTAAGACACATGTCACAATCTTGTCTAATCCTAGCTCTCACCTTGCCTTTATAAGAAAGGCATCTCATCTACATTTGCATATTCAATCTTGTAATATTGCATCATTATCATAGCAAGATATTCATGTCATTTTCTCTCTTGTGGAAGATATTTTAGTCTAGCAACTATTCCTATGGGTGTTGAGGATGTTGGAAAAATGTGTCTCAACCTTGAAATTATATAAAGGTTATTATTGATAGGATATATATATACATATATATATACATACACACACACACATATATATATATACATACATACATACATACATACATACATACATACATACATACATATATATATTTCCTAGTTACACCGATAGGTGTAATATACAATGGTAGCAAGGGGAGGAGTGGGATGCGTGTAAAGAATTTTTTGTTAACTTTTTCAAAAAACCCCTAAAATGGCCGACATACATTAAATAAATGATACATTGTAAATCTAAACCATTAATTATTAGGTTTTAGATCTAATGGTGGATATTTTGTTGGTTAGTCTTTCCCTAGAAAGTAACCCTATTTTATGAGGGCATTGTACTATGATAATAAAATGCTAATTTCTAGAATCCTATTGAATTACCATGATAATAAATGAAGTAATATTTAAGGTTCCCCACAAATATTTGAAGACTCTTCATTGAATCTAGGATTAGTGATGAAAAAACCAAGGACTTCCACTTCTTGGGTGATGTCTAGTCTTATTAAAAGAATAACATAAATTAAACTCCAAACTATAATAACATAAGGTAATCTAGCCACATCCTCTATCTCACTAGCGGAAGTTGGGAATTGCTAAAATTATTACTTAGTCCCCACTAAAATAGTAAAATATAAAGATCTCAAAGTGGACATATTGAATATCTCCAACACTACGTTCGCATACTTAGATAGGCCAAACCACACTTTTTTGTTAACTCTATCTCCTTTGATTTCCATCCCTAGAATGTGAAAGGAATAAAGGTATACAAAAATTATTGATACACTAATGTGCTAAAGAGAGTGTTATGAAAATTTTATTCATGTATAATTATAAAAAATAGATACACATATAAACATAAAATACATGATATACCATAACATAGGCGCGTAGAGAAAATCCCTTATAGAAGAAAACCTTAGACTCAAAATTAGCGTGATGTATTATTATAAAAATAATGGTTATAATGTACCTAAAAGAAAGGATTCACATTAATTTTTCCTATATAATTTTGAAGTGATTCTAGTATCGTGATGATACCTACAAAATATTTATAGAAATTACTACTCTAAGCACCAATAAATATATGAAGTACAAACTAGAAACAATGAATGGTTTGATAAAACCATTTTGAAAAACCATGAGAGGTATAGTGCTCAAATGAATTTGTATATATTCTAATGGCACCCCTTCTTTTAACCATCTTGACTATTTCTAACATATTCCCTACATTTATTACATTGTCATAATCTATCATATTTAACCACCAAAACTTGGGTACCCTAATCGATCCTCATTCATCCATCCAAAGGTGTTCCATGTGACAACTACACAATATTTTTATAGTGTTTGCAAAGATTCTAAAGTACCTCGCTCTTACATTCTCTTACATGTCATAAGAATACAATATATAACTCTTGTTGTGATGAAATTACACATAGGATAATATGTCGAAACATGGGGAAACTATGCCACCTCAATGTGGGATTCCTACCACTTCATGTGATGAAAAACTCACTAAATAATAATTCCACTTCACCTCCAAATGGGATGCCAAGTCTCCCACATGAATATAAAATACATCAAATATGAAGTAGGTAATATATACAAAATTATTAAAATTAAACATTAGGAATGCAAGGTTGAGACACCTTTTCCCAACATTATCCAAATTATACAACACCTTGCAAGAGAGAAAGATTTACAACACTAGAATAGAATTTCAAGGGTCCAAGATGTCTATAGACCCACTACACCACCTAAAAGTATTTATGCTTATAATATTTGTTGAGGAGTATGCAAAATTAATCAATGTATCAAAATTTTCTAGCATAACCATCCTAGCCTCTATTCACGGAAAAATGGTGTTGGAAACCAATATATTTTTTCTCACATGAGAATTTTAGGTTCTTTGCAAGACATATGGATTTATAACTATCACATAGTGTTGGAAGTGGTTGTCATTGATGTCAACATCTAAGGATATTGTTGCATATTCTTGGGAGTTTGTTGGCATTGGTTGTCATCACTTGGAAGATAGTTGCATTGTTGGTTGGTATTGGTTGTCATTATTAACACTATGCTTGGGCTGTCATTGTTGTATGATGGTGTGTTTCTAAAGTGAATGGTTGGATGTTATGCCTTGGAAATCAATAGGATCACATTCAAGTATAGATTCCCATTGCCAAGGATGGATGACATTATGGACTATTTTCAAGTGGAGCAAAGTATTTCACAAAGATTGACCTAAAGAGTGGACATCATCAAATTAGAATCAAAGAAGGAGATGAATGGAAGACTACATTCAAGAATAATGAAGGGTTGTATGAGTGGTTAGTGATTCCTTTTGGATTGACCAATGCACTTAGCACTTTCATGAGGTTGATGAATGAAGTACTAAAGCAATTCTTGGGTAAGTTTATTATTATTTATTTGGACGATATTCTAATTTTTAGTAAGACTAGAGAAGAAAATTTGTGGCACATTAGAAAAATATTACAGAGATTGAGAGAGGAGAAGTTGCTGATAAACATCAAGAAGTGTAGCTTTATGAAGAAATTTTTTGTGTATTTGGGTTTTTTCATTTCTACTGAAGGATTGAAGATGAACCTCATGAAGTTTTGAGAAATTATTGAGTGGCCTACACCAGTGAACATTGGTGAGGTAAGATCATTCCATGGATTGGAAAGTTTCTACTGGAAATTTATAAGGAAATTTAGTAGCATTTGCACACCCATGATAGAAACAATGAGAGGAGATAGGAAGGAATTTAAGTGGACATCTAGAGCTCAAATAAATTTTGGATTGCTGAAGAAAAAGGCAATAGAAAAACTAGTGTTAGTGTTACGTGATTTTGACAAAGTATTTCAAGTTGATTGTGATGCCAATAGAAATGCAATAGGAGCAATGTTCAGTAAAGAAGGAATACCCATAGCTTATTTAAGTGAGAATTTGAATGATTACAGAAGGAGATATTTAGTTTATGATTAGGAGTTCTATGCCATAATTCAAGCCTTGAAGAAGTGGAGACATTATTTGTTACCTAAGGATTTTGTGTTGTACACTAATCATCAATCCTTGCAATATTTGAATAGTCAGGGTAAGTTGAACCATAGACACATGAGATGGGTAGAGTCCTTGCAAAGTTATACATTTGTGCTGAAGCATAGGAGTGGTAAGTCAAATAAAGTTGCGAATGAATTGAGCAGGAGAAGGGATTTGTTGACAAGAATGAAGGTAGAGGTATTGTGTTTTGAGGAATTGAAACATCTATATGAGGATAATCTAGGTTTTATTGAAGCATGGAAAGAATGTAAGGAACTAGTAGTGGAAGATAGGAGTCAATGGTTGGATTATTTCATTTAGGAAGATATGTTGTTCAAAGGAAATCAGTTGTGCATTCCAAGGAGTTCAATGGGGGAAAATTTGATTAAAGAGAAACATAGTGGAGGATTAGCAAAACATTTGGGGTAGATATGATAGTAACCATGGTGAGTGAACACTATTTTTGGCCATAGATATATAAGAATGTCAAGAAGTATGTTCAAAGTTGTAGAATTTGAAAAGTAGAAAAAGAGAGTAGTTAAAATACTAGATTGTATAAACCTTTGATAGTATTAGAGAGACCTTGGGAAGATATAAGCACAAATTTAAGATTGGGATTACCAAGAACACAAAAAGGATATGATTCTATAATGGTAGTAGTGGAAATTTTTTCCAAGTTGACACATTTAATTCCTTGAAAGAAGACTAATGATGGTGTGCATGTTGCTGACCTATTTTTCAAGGAGACTGTGAGATCACATGGACTACCAAAGAGCATAGTTTCAGATAGGGGCACAAAGTTCATTGGATACTTTTGGTGGACATTCTAGAAGAAGATGAAGACAAACCTAAAGTTCAGTTCAACATGTCACCCACAAATTGATGGACAAATAGAGCTAGTAAATAGAAGTTTGGGTAACTTACTGAGATGTTTGGTTTGAGATAAGGAAGGAAATTGGGATATAGTTCTACCACAAGAATATTTTGCATACAATAATTTAGTAAATCAAAGTACAGGGAAGACACCATTTGATATTATGATAGGAGTACATTGTAGATGAGTTGTGGAACTTAGGGACACCAATATGGAGACTAAGAGGAGTGCAAAAGAAAAAGAATTTCTAGGATTCATGGAAACATTGCATAGTCAATTCCGAAAGCACTTGGGGGACATGAATAGTAAGTATAAGGAGCACACTAATGAGAAGAGGAGGCATAAGGAATTTTTGTTGGGGATGAAGTTATTTTATATCTTAGGAAGGAAAGGTTTCCAGTAGAAACATACAATAAACTAAATATGAGGAAGTTTGGACCATGTAATATTTTTACAAAGTTTGATTTAGGAAATGCATATGAAGTAGAGTTATCAAATGCACTTGGTATATCACCTATTTTCAATGTTGTAGACATCTATGAGTATCATGAAGGATAGTCAAGTGGTAGTAACAAAGAAGTAGGATTGGAGGAGAATTTACCACATCAACCACCGAAGAAGATTGAGAAGATCTTGGATGCTAGAAATGGAAGGAGCACTAGGAACAAGTAGTACTTGGTAAAGTGGAAAGGAAGACTAGTGGATGAATCATCATGGATTTCTTAGGCTAAGGTGGACTACTTTGGTTTTCCTCTAGCCCCTAGAAAGTGAGGGGATAACTCTTCTTCCAATCCCAAGTGTCTGATGTAGGAGCATCCCTAGTTGTAAAGAAAGCCTATGTCAACCAAAAAACATTTCTTTTCTTTCAGTTCAACCTGCACTTGTCTCAACAATTTCTTTTGCATTTTATTGCATTGTCATTTCCCAGCTCATGGAGCAAGATACATATTCTACATGAGTTCATCTACAAAATATCTATATTTCAAGTGATTTTCATTTATTTGTAGAAAGTTATAACTCTCAGAAGTACAAGGAACAAGTAGTACTTGGTAAAGTGGAAAGGCAGACTAGTGGAGGACTCATCATGGATTTCTCAGGCTAAGGTAGACCACTTTGGTTTTCCTCTAGCCCCTAGAAAGTGAGGGGCTAAATTTTTTTCCAACCCCAAGTGTCTGATGTAAGAGCATCCCTGGTTGTAAAGAAATCCTATGTCAACCAAAAAAACATTTCTTTTCTTTCAGTTCAACCTGCACCTGTCTCAACAGTTTCTTCTGCATTTTATTGCATTGTCATTTCTCAGCTCATGGAGCAAGATACATATTCTACATGAGGTCATCTACAAAATATATATATATTTCAAGTGATTTTCATTTATTTGTAGAAAGTTATCACTCTCAAAAGTTCACTATCAATTCATTGAAAGAGCATTTAGGGCCTATCTAGCTTAGATTAGTTGTGCAAACCTTTTTTGGAATGAGTAAAGCTTAATGGAACATCATACAAGGAATTTTAGGTCTAGGGGAGATTTCTTAGAGATCCACAATACATTCCATTTCTCGATGGGTTATCTTTTCATGTTCTTGGCCAACCTACACATAAGATCTTGCATTGGGGTTGTAAGCCCCTGAGGCTGACGTGGATCATAATTGAAGTAGAGATTCATATTTAAGATCATTTGTAATCCATTAGAAGGCAGTTAATCAATATTTCCTTAGTTAGAGGTTAGGTTGTTAGATTCAGTCCTCAAGGCTAGAAAGTGTAATAAGGCCTTGTTCCAATTGTAATATCTATAATGCCCTTGAGGCAGACCTACAAGCCCTAGTCATTCTGTATATGAGGCATATGATGCATGTAAGACTGAAAGTTATTAAATCAATGACAATTCATGTTTGTTGAGCATTTCATATGTATTTTCATTGTGTTGAACTCTAAGTTGCATGGTTGGATAGTCCTTTTTGGACCCTCCATCCATGACTGCACCAATAGGTTTGTTCTAATTGTCATATTTTTAGAAGGTTGTAGGAATAATGGAGTCTTTGTATTATTGCAAGGACCTACTAGAAATTATATAGATTCTCCATAATCATTGATATTCTTCCTTAGATTGGTTATAAGTTGTCCTTATTTTTTCCCAATATAGTTCCAATCTCTCAGAAGTATTCCATTCTTCTTTTCTATCTTCTTTCTCCTTTTCTTTGGTAACACCCCCTTTGGCATGCTCAACAACACCTCATTATTGCACTCAATTATCTTTTTTTTGCAATTTCCATTCTTCTATGATGTCTTTCTTCTATTTCAATCCTTTGTTGTTGTCTTCTCTCTTCTCCATTTGGGTTTATCATGTTTACTTTTATTTCTAATTCCATTTGTTCCCTAATGTCTCTTATGATTGTCTTATCTCCTTTTGACATGTTTGTGCTTGATTTGGCGTTCCATTAATCCTTTTATCATTTCCCATTGTATTTATTTGATATATTTTCTTAGAGGTCACATCTCTTCAAGGATCTCTTCTAGAATCTCTCCCCCTTTCCATTCTCCATCCCCTTGGTACCTAACCCCCTCTCACGAGGTAAGCACCCGGATGATAGTGCCACATACTTTCATATCATATTTGATTCGATTTTCTTTCATTATGTCCGATTTAGATTTTAAAAATTGTGGGTGTTGTCCTTTATATTGCCTAACTAGGGTCCTCACAACAAAACCAATGTTAGCAAGAAAACTGGGCAAAAACAAACAAAAGTTCTAATCCCCAAATATTTTATGAGTGTTGTAGTTTATACCCTAGACTTAGTCATAAAAAGGTAAACACTAGTGGATTCAAACAAATGATGAACTAATTTATTATATATCTATAGAATAATAAAGAACATCAAATAAATAGAATTATAGTAATCATTATATTAATCATATCTAAAAGGTATAATATATATCTTCCCATATACTCTTCCTATCTCTTTCGTTTCTTACATACAATTCTTGTGCATAATAAATTTCGTATATAGTTTGTATACACCTAAAAATGGTTTGGATAATATAATTAATTAAATACGACTTATTTGATTAATTACCCTTAAATTCATCTACTATTCTACAAAAATTTGAGAGCCCCATGACTTGATAAATCTTTAGAGATAGGAAAAAATATGATGCTTTCAGTAGATTCTTACTTTAAACTAGTTTAATTGTTGAATATTTGATATAAATTTCTTATTAAGAAGTGTTATTTTACTCATACTTATTCCACACTTACATTTTGACACCCACCATGGGGCTCTAACCCCATATTTTAACAATTTTAATTCTAAAAAGTGTTCGTACAAGATTTAGGCATGTTTTATTTTAGCGTGACCAAGGGATTTTGTAGCGCATCCACCAAAATTTTTAGCGCTTATGACTGTTTTAGTGCATCCACCAAAAACTTTAGCGCTTCAGTAGACATTTTTAGCACATCCACCAAAGGCTTCCAACATGGTTGATTGTTCCATGATCAATCCTTGCTTCAATGCTTCTAACAAATTTTTTAGTTCTTCCAATCATTTTTGCAGCACGTTTGATCAATTAAGTAGCGCTTATAACCTCTGTTATAGCGCTTTTGTAACTTGTTGTTTGGATCCGACACGACCGCGGCTAGAAATTTCATTTTTTTCATTTGGACTAAAATAAACCAATCCTAGGATAGTCATTTGGATTAAAATATATCAATCTTAGGGTAGTCATCATACATTTTCTATTTAGGTTAAAATTAACATCATGTCTTTTGTGAAGCAATATCTTCACATAGAATAGCAAATTGTCATTTGGGCTTTAAAACTGAACATTGATTATTGTGATTGTGTGGTGATAGGCCTATGCTCTCCCCTTAATTGGGTGATCAAATTCCAGACTCATCCTTTAATTTCATGCAATTTACGCTTTGTTAAATCCTTTAGAAGGCCTGTCGTAGTGGGAAAAAGTACTCACCCTATGGGAACGACTTGAGTGGGAACAAACCAAAGCCAGGTTTTCCAACCCACTATAAAATAAAAGTGAATATGGGGAAACCCACATTTACCAGAAGTGTGCAAGATAACCATCCCCAAAATATTTGTTCTAAAGATTGGGAAGTCTCCTGAGGGATTTTATCACTTGCCGCTCCAAACAGAAACCCTATCTACAAACCATAGTGTAGAATCCAACTTGTTAGTTTCCGAACATTGTAATACTCAACAATGCAAGGAGAAGGAAGAATTTTTCCCCAAGAAACTCACCATATAATTTCCAAGGACCATTTACTCAAGGGATCGAGAAATCTAACTTTGAGTACGCGCCTGGAAAAGACAAAAACACATGCGCCCTCTAGGGGTGACATGGTTGTGTGAGTTGACACAATTTTAAGATGTGGGTTGTTTGAGTATAACGATGACCTTTTGACCTTAAAAGTTAGTTTGCTTGAAGTGTATTCTTTGTTAAAAACCTGTGGAAATCAAGAAGGATCATGTTTGATTCTTGAACATACACTTATTGTTTAAATTCTAGGACTTAAAAATAATTGTTTTACAAATTGCTTGTTGTGTTTTCAAATCATTAATCCATATAAAGATCATCCAAAAAAACAAAGATTCATAAAAAATCAAACTGTGAAATTTATGATTAGGGATTGGAAATCCACAACGTTTATCAAGAAATCCCTCACAACAAGAGTCAAGAAACCAAAGAAGCAACTTAGCTACAAAAAACTTTTGAAAATAAGACGCTTCTTGTATCAAAGTAGAAATTTTTTGTTGGAACATAGAACTTTTATCCATAGGTATCACGACTTTGCTAGGGGATATATTGATGATTTTTCCTTAGATCCTTTATGTTCACAAGCTTACTTTCAACGAAGAAATGTTTCACAAAAACATAATCATAGTCAACCCATTCATCATTCTTTCATCCCACAACCAACAATACAATATTCCAA
>VDFB02374163.1:0-19463 GCA_007258455.2 Sequoia sempervirens
AGATCAATGTATGTGTAGGATCATGATGGACTAAAAAGTTGCAATATGATGGGTATGTGGCTGATGACTATTTTTCTTCCCAAAATTGATGAAATGAAAAGGGTTTTTAAAGGATTTTCTCATCTTTCCACTAATATAAATTATTCTTTACTTTGAATTTAATAAGTAGTTATTATTAATTTTCTATTCAAATTACGACTAAAGTCCTAATTGATAGGCTGATTGGAAAACATCTATAGCTTTCAAATGGTATCACATTTTTTGAATCCAAAACATGTGTCACATTCTATGCTTCACATACTATAGGATTAAAAAAAGAAAATTTGAATTTCATGAAGCTTTGACCAACTTAAAGTGGTTAGACATACGAGTTTTTATATTTTTTTTAAAAGATTATTAAAAAATGTATAATTAATTATTTACTTGGAAAAAAGTTAAAAAAAAAAATGCATCACATTGGGGAATGAGTCCTCTACTTATATCTAAAATCCTATAAAAAAAATTATCATTTTATTGTGGTTAGGGTGGTCAGACAAACACCTACTTTTTTTTTTTCCCTGAAATTTAAGTACCACTACATTGAAATTTCAAATTTTCACCAAATAGATTTTATTTAAAAAAAACCACAGTAGTTTAGAAACTAAATTCAATTTTCTATGGATTCTATTCTTACATATTTTTGAAATAATATAGATAACGTATTAAAATTTTTACATCAAGTTGCTTAACTCTGAATTTTTTAAATTTTTTACCACTTAAGGGCCTTTTTTTCCATGATGATCCTACACATACCCATTAGATAGAGGTGGTGAATTCACTTCTGGTGAGTTCAATTCTTTCTGTGAGGAACATGGAATAAAGAGACAATTATCTACATTGCAGACCCCTCAACAAAATGGAGTTGTGGAAAGGAAGAAAAAAATAGTTCTAGATGCTACCAGAACTATGATGTTGGAAGGAAACACACCTCATATCTACTGGAGAGAAGTTATGAGTACTAATGTGTACATACTTAACCAAGTACAAATCAAAGTTGATATTGGTAAGACTCCTTTTGAGCTATGGACTGGTCAAAATCCTATTGTTAGATATTTCAAGATCTTTGGAAGCAAGTGTTATATCAAAAGAGATGAAGATATAGGAAATTTTTATGCTAGGAGTGATGAAGGAATATTATTGGGTTATTCTACTAAAATCAAGGCCTACAAGTGTTATAATAAGAAATTGAATAAAATGGTTGAAAGTGCAAATGTTAAGTTTGATGAAGACATAGGTGGACCATTCAAGACCTATGGATATGATTTTGATGATCAAAATGATAGTACAAACAAAAGTCATATTTCAAATCAAGTCCAAATTATTCTAGTGAATCAAGAAGATCAAGAGGAAGGATAAATTGGTGGAAGATAATAATAGAGATTAGACAAGCCCAAAGTTCAAGAACTCCCTAAGACTCTGAGGTATGCAAGGTTGAATCATTCAGAGAATCAAATCAGAGGTGATAAGAACAAAGGTGTTTAGATTAGGAGAAAGATTGTAGAAGAATACTATTTGATTTCAAAGGCTGAGCCTAACAATGTGAATGAAGCATGCAAAGATGAACAGTGGGTTGAAGTAATGAAGGAGGAACTATAACAAATTGAAAATAATGATACATGGATTCTTGTTCCTAGACCTAAGGATAAAAATGTAATTGGAACTAAATGGGTCTTTAGAAACAAACTGAATGAGCATGGTGAATTGGTTAGAAACAAAAGGAGAATGGTATGTAAGGGATATTCATAGATGGAAGGTGTTGATTTTAAATAAATCTTTTCCCTTGTTGCTAGAATTGAAGCTGTGAGATTTTTTCTTGCTTATGATGCTTACAAAGACTACAAGGTTTATTAGATGGATGTTAAGTTAGCTTTTCTAAATGGCGATTTGGGAGAAGAGGTGTATGTTGAACAACTGGATCGATTTCAATTGATTGATTAGGGAGATATGGTTTGTTAGTTGAAGAAAGCATTGTATGGACTCAAGAAAGCCCCTAGAGCATGGTATTCTAGATTGGATAAGTACTTGGTGAAGCTTAGATTTAACAAAGGTACTACTAATAGTAATTTGTATTTCAAGATTGATCATAATAGAGATTTGATTATGGAAATTTTGGTTGATGGTATCATATTTGGAGGAGATGATAGCTTTTGCATGAAATTTTCTAATGAGATGTAGAATGAGTTTGAGATGTCAATTATTGGAGAGATGAAATTCTTCTTGGGATTGCAAATTACTCAGTTAGATAAAGGGATCTTTATAACTCAGTCCAAGTATGTGAAAAATTTGTTGAATAAATTTGGTATGGAAGACTCAAAGCCAGTTGGTACACCCATGGTGATCGGATGCAAGTTGACAACTACTGATGATTCTCCAAAGGAAAATCAAACTAGATATATATCAATGATTAGTGGATTGCTCTATTTGACTCAAACTAGGCCTGATATCATGAATGTTGTATGTATTGTTGCAAGATTTCAAGTTGATCCTAAAGAATCACATGTGACTTCTATGAAGAGGATTTTCAAATAATTTAAGGGGATAGTTGATTTTGGCCTATGGTATCCTAAAGATGATGATCTTACTTTGAGTGCCTTTACTGATGCTGATTGGGTAGGAGATGTGAATGACAAGAAAATTACTAGTAGTGGAGCATTTTTCTTGGGAAATTAGCTAATTTCATGGTTAAGAAAAAAGCATAATGTTATTTCTTTATCTACTATAGAGGCATAATACATTGTTGCTACTAACAATTGTACTCAAGTACTATGGATGAAGCAGATGTTGAAGGATATTAGAGTTGTGTATGATGAACCTATTGTTATATTCTATGATAACTCAAGTGCTATTAACATATCTAAGAATTTGGTGCTTCATTCCAAGACCAAGCATATGTCTATCAAGTTTCACTTTTTGAGAGAGAAAGTAAGTGAAAAGGAAATCATATTGGAGTATCTACCTACTAAGGATTAGATTGTAGACATATTTACCAAGCCATTTATTAAGGATAATTTTGAGTATCTCAGAGGGAAGTTAGGGGTGATTACCCCTCCTAATCAAAACTAAGATGCATTGATTTGCATCAATCTGTGTATTTCATGGTCATATTTTGATCCGTATTGATGTAGTGGTGGCTGCTACTCAGGGGGAGTAGTCATATTTTCAAATGTTCAGGTGTTCACATATGTGGTTTAGAGCTTGTATAGGAAATATATTTTTCATTGATGAAAAAGGGAGAGAAGATTAATGTGAAAAACTTTGTGGGAAGAAGAGTCATGTGAAAGAGTTGGGGAGAAGAGTAAAAACCTAAGGAGGAGTAAGTCCTAAGAGAAAGTTGGATTGATGATGTTTTTTACATCATGTGTTTCCATCAATGCCAAAGGGGGAGATTGTTGGATGTTGTGGCTATGTTGCTAATATGTGGTTTTCATTTATGTCAACACTATTAGCATTAATGCATTAGAAGTTGTATATGTCGAGGATATTAAGAAAATTGTAATAAGAAGTGCTATAGGTTGTCAGTGGTGAAGTGAAGTTTAGTATGTCGGTGAACTTAGTACATTGTTGTTCAAAGGTTGTGGACTAAAGGTTTTCTTTTTGAGTATATCTAGTTTATCCGCATCAAGTTTCAGAGATCCACGTGAAGATTAGCATATTCTATTTTCTCAGTTTAAAATCTGATTGATATAATCAGAATATTTTTGTAAGATAGTGTGTCTTCCTTTGTAATTGAGTAGTGAGCTCTAGGTAGTGTGCCTAAATGCATGTGCATTGACCAATCATATTTCCTTATACTTTTAATAGATTATAATCTTGTGGACTAACCTCCACTATGGTTTTCCCCCTAATAGGGTTTCCACATAAAAATCTTGGTGTTATTTGTGCTTCTAATGTGTTTTTCATATATTCTTTCATGATTAATGATCATATATAAGAATAAGGTTATAAAGTTGAATAAGTTGAAAATTCAGTGACAACTGATTCATCCCCCCTCTCAATTTTCTACCCTTGTGTTGCCAACACCATAGACATATTCAATGAAGATACCTTTCACAGTCTTGTTCTCGAACTTTATTCACTTCTCATTTGGCACATGTGCATATGCCTCACAACCAAAAAATCAAATATGTCTCAATGAAGTCGTGTGACCCGACCATACCTCTATTGGAATATTAGTAATAAGAGCTAATGTAGGATACTTTTTAATTAGATAACAAGTAGTGGAAATAGCTTCAACCCAAAAAATTTGTTTTAGACTAGCACCACTTAGCATACGCCTTCTCCATTAGTGTCTTATTGATTCTTTCTACAAGTTATTTTTACTGTAGAGAATACAAAGTTTTATTTTTTGTATGAATTCCACAAACATTACAAAATCTATCAAAATCATTAGAGAAAAATTTACTACCATTATTAGTCCTCAAACATTTTATTTTATTTCTAGTTTGCATCCCAACTATTTCTTTAAATTCTTCAAGTCAATTAAAAACTCTAAATTTACTCTTTATAAAATATATCCATGTCCTACTATAATCATCAATAAATGAAACATAATATGTTGATTTTCAAACTAAAGGAACATCTACAAGACCATACACATCAATTAATAAGATCTAATACACCACAATATTTATGATAACTATAGTAAAACTAAATACAATTTTTTTCATAAATGTAATGCTCACATAATTGAAAATCAAGATTTTAATTAGACAACCATTCAACAAAAAAAATATTTTTCAAGGTCATTAGACCCTTTTCTCCATGCATTATTACCTATGCAAGTTTACAAATTTACAATGAGTGCATCACCATCTTCCTTCTTGAAATCGGATCATAATCAAATTTCTTTTTTATATTCTTCTTTGCACTACTTATGGAAGTGTCTACACTTACTATATTTCCAACAATTTTTTTTTGACTTTCTAGGAGATTTAGATCTCCCATTGGACTTGGGTTTATAATCCTTCTCATTGTTCTTTCCTTTCTCCTAGGTCTTCTACAAAAATTTAGGGCCTCCTTGGCACTGATGAATACCTTCCTCCTTATCTCTTAAAATTTTGAAAAAACCATCACAACTTTAGTATTCAAGATAATAGTACTCCCAATAGACATAACAAGAGAAACCCATGAATCAAGCAAAAAACAAAGAAAGATCTAACATTTCTCCTTCTAATCCATTTTGACACCAATTGATGCCAATTGAGCTACCAATATATTGAATTCTTCTAGGTGGCCTATAATTTATCCACTCTCTTCTATTCTCAAGGAATACAATTTCTTCCTCAAGAAATTATTAATCACTAAAAATTTTGCTTGATACATATCAGAAATTTTCTTCCATAGTTTTTTATGTAGAGATATCTTCATGGAAATTAATAAAAATATATTCTCCCAAGAACAATATAATTATAAATTTGTCTTTATGGTCCATAACATCATATTGAGAAACCAAAGTAAGATATGTGGGTCTTAAAACTTTTTCATCGATAACATCCCATAGATCTCAATCTATCAAAATATCCTCCATATTCAACTTCCATATCTCAAAGTTATTTATAGAAAATTTATTCACCTCTATTCTCCTTGATGAACTTACCATTTGAAACTTCTTGCACCTATATCCCAAAGTTTCTTCTACACAAGCTCCCCCTCAAATCTAGATTAGCTAAAAACCCAACAACCCATAAATAAAAAAAGGTGAAAAGACTTTGACACCACTTGTAAGGAAGCTAAGGTAGATAAATAGCTTTCTACACTAATAATGATTTTTTTTAGATCATTATAATAGTTACAAAATCTAAATGAAAATAAGCACAAATATCATGCATACCAAAAAACACCGATTTATGTGGGAAAAACACTTTCAAAAGAAAAAACCCACACTCTAAACAATGTCTAATATATTATAGTTTATGTCAAATAATACATAAGTATCCAAATTTCACAACCCTTAAAATTCCTTTCGGATTTCTTGTCATCATATTTTATTAGCATAAATTTTCAAGGATGATGGCTACCCACCTTATTGTCATGTTAAAAAAGAATTCATTCTAGTAGTGACCCATTATTGATGTGGCCTTTGAGATACTTAAACAATTTGTTTACATGACTCTAATCCTTGCCATCCTCGACCTCTTCAAAAAATATTTATTGTAAGTGATACCTTAGACTCACGATTGGGTTTTTCTTTAATGCATTATGGGTGACCCCTTGACTTCATTAGTGAGACCCTATTGAAAAAATATTGATGCTAATTCCACCTATGAGAAGGAAATTATTTTTATTCATCATCATGTCCACGAGTGGTATTGGAGTACAACACCACTGAGAGGGGGGTGAATCATTGGCATGACATATTAAAATGAACTTAAATTAATCTTTCCCAACTTTGAACATGTAGAATGTTGGTTTCAGAATAGTTAAATTATCAAGTGTAGCATTATGCATGCAAAGCTATCTAACTTGAATGAACATAAAGAACATAATTAGATCACAAAAGATAAAGACCCCATAACATAATGTTTATGAGTGTAAGACCCTTTACAAAGAGAAAAAACCACTCAGAAAAGATTGCCTCACTCACTTAATAAAATATCACTGATTACAAAACCTCACTGGCTAGTTTTACAACCTCACTTGCTAACCAAGAAACCTCACTAGCTTAAACAAGAAACCTCATTGTTTACAACCTCACTCAGTTTTTGAGTTAGCAACTTCGTCACTGGAAAATAATCTTTTCACATTAAAATGATTCTAAAAATAAAATGAAAGAGTATAATCTCTATTTCATTACAAATAATTTCTTGATTGTCTTATTTTCATTGGAGACTCAAGAATCTATATATTTGTGTATGCAAATAAAACTAGCACAATGAAGTGCTTCAAAATTTCAAAATAGATTATTCATCAAAGCTTTCAACATAAACACAATAATGAATCTTTGCAGAGTGTAAATCACATCTTCATCAAACTTGATCCATGATTCCATTAACAAAAAAATCTCATAGAACCCACACCACTGTCAAAACTTGCACAATGAATTTTTAGAGATATTAAAAAAATATGATATCTAAAAATAGTTACAAACCAATTACAAAAGAGATGAAATTTCACATTCCTATCAAAGAATGAACTCAAGAAGGTAGCCATCTCGAAATTTAAATGTAAATCATTGATTTACAATAATTGGTTTCTTATTTTTATTATAATACAAGTTCTTGGATTTAGCCCCATCTTTATCAAAGTAGTCCAAACTTCATTTATTCAAGATTATATGTCTAGCCATTAATGTTGATGGTTTGAAGAGGTAAGACCTTTCTTGTCTATTAGGAAAGTAAAATTTCCAACACTCTATAGAGGTGCTCTCTGTTGAGATGTTTAGTTAGCTTCTTGCATATCACTTGATTTTTTTAAAATAATTTTTGTTCCTTGAAATATGTTTTGAAATGTTAATGGTATATTGTGGGATCTTTCCTTACCATTGCGATCATTATATAATGATCTTAGATGCAAAGGTAGTTTCTATAAAGACTGTGATTCACACATTCAATTAGGAAAAATGTAATACCATTAGGGAATTTATAAGTTCATGCCCTAGGGACTTTAAGAGCTCTCTAAATTTCATCAAAAGACTTAAACCCTAAATCTTAGGGCTTTAGGAAAAGATTAATAAAAAACTTTTTTCATATCCAATAGCTTCATTTGTGCATCAATAAAAAATTAACACCATGAAATGAACTATAAAATTAAGCAACCTATAAGATAAAAACACATCATCATGATGCCATTATGTAATAAAGATGAACAAAGGAATGTGACCTTTGAAGACCATCAACCAATTATCTTTGAAAAACAACTATGAGAATCTCTTGGACATTAACCTTTGCTTAATACTAACCTTTCCTTCATGTTGCACCAAAACTTCCTTTGAAGCAGCTTGGACATCATTATGAAATGAAGGAACACATTGAACACCATTATATGTTACATCTACAAGTTTGCATCAAATTAATATGAACAAGTACCCTGTCTTTGCATAATGCACAAAGGAAACAACATTCACCAACATAAATTGTGAACCTATATCATGAAGTGAACCTTTGGATGCATTAGACATCAACACCCTGAAGATTTATCAATCACTATAATAATGAAGAAATCACCTTATAAGGACTAAATGTAACTAACAAACTGATATCTTTGGAATCTTTGACATCAATGACAAAACACATGCCAACAAACTCCCACTTGGGCATTGATGTCAACCCACACCAACACCTACACCTAGTTTCTCTTCTCCCCTTTTGAAAACAATGAAGAATAAATTACCCACTCCCCCAGTCAAGAAGACCTTCAAGATCCATTATCACAACAAATGTCATTAACATCAAAGCTTCATTGTCATCAAGCAAAAATTAAAGTCAATGTCAACAAAAACATGAATCATTGTCAAGTATCAAACCACCTTCCAATTTCATCAAAAAAAATCTCCCACTATCAGAGCATAGTAATAAATGTAAACATTTGCATATATACTCCTTGATGTATTCCAAAAACTTTGCATAAATCACCAATTCACAAAAAACACTAAACAAGACAAGCTAGAGCAAGATTTTACATTGTGCACTAACCAACAACTCTTGACCATTCATATCACTAACCTCTTAATCACTTTCCATTAGATCAACATGATCAAGACTATCATGATATTTTTTTTGTTAGAAAAATACACTATAATTTGAGAACATTCAATGTGAATAACCATGTTAACTAAATATAAGAATACATGAATGATATACCCAAAAACACTACCCTAAGAGCACTGTACTCATGGCACCATACTGCTGAGAAGATGACAAGACATTGGAGCCTCAAAAAGTGGGGGAAAGCATTGATTAAGTGCTATCACACCCACTTTCAAAGGTATTCCACTCAAGGATAACCCTAGAAATCTCAATGAAAAAGAGAAAGCTATCTTACAATAGGGTTGTCCTAGGGATGACTATGATTTAATGAGGGGTTCACTACCATGTTTTGACTTGGAAAATACAATGACATGTAAGATGAAATGTTAAACCCTAATATGATGAAAGCTTAATTAAAATGACCTAGAAATGCAACAAGAACAAAATAGAAAGCTACCGTACAAAATGTTTGCACCTGGAAAATTGTAGAGACTTGAGTGGAAACTTAAAATTCTACAAATTCTAAAATTTTAGCCTATTAGGACTCATTCGCCATTTAGGGAAAATCAGTCCTAGTTCTAGATTTCTGCATAGAAGCAAGTTTCAGGAAAAATGGATATCTAAACCCACAAAAATATTTGAAAAAATACTATAGTGGGACTCATCCATTTTGGATTTTATGGAAATTCAAAGTCTGAATCTTCCCTTCTTAGTCTACTCAATCTGCTCTTCTAGGTTTCTAGATTCAAAACTCTAATATCGAGGATGTAGATGACCTTTTTGTGAATATTATGTCTTTAAAAATGGGGAGACAACTCCAAAAAGCTTGCAACCTAATATTTAATGATCTTCAAGTCTTCAAAGCATCTAGATTTGCAATCACACAAAGCGACAGAAAAACTTGATGATTGTTAGGGAATAGGGGTTTTCCTTTGTCAAACCCCTTTTAGGTAATTAAACCAAATGAAGAAACAATGGAATGAAGGCATGGAACATGGAAAAAATAATATGAATCATGGACAATGATACCTTGAATTATGTCTTGTGAATGATGTCTTGTAAATCTACAACTCAACATGAAGTGGCCATGAACGATGTAGACCTTGATCTTTGACAATAGGTGTAGAACAATGCTTGATATTAGATCTTAAATGCTACATCAAAACACTAGCTCAATAACATGCTTGATGCTTGATATCCTTGAAATGATGATGGATCTTGAATTGTTGAAAGAATTGATGAATAATTTTTCCCTTCAATGCCTTAAAATTGAACTTAAAAGATATCATGATTACCTTATGAAGAATTAGAATGCTTAACCCTTGCCTGCTTGACTTGATAACATGAATGTATGATGAAATAGTGATTTTGAGAGCTCATTTATATAGGAAACCCACTCACATGACTGTTAATTTGATCCCTAAGGTTGACATAGAAGAAATTTGAACTTAAAACTCATTATTTCCTGCTCAAACCTTGAAAATAGCTCAAATGGGACTCATTTACCAAGTTGGGTGAATGAGTCCCACCTAGATGAGACTCATTCACCCAAAGTGGCAAATGGGTCTCACAGTGGCTATTTTTCTAGCTAGAATGTCACAGAGTCAAGAAATGAAGCTTATATGTTGATCTTGTCAAATTTTTCATTAAAATATGCCATTGGGTGCATAATATAGGGTCATATAGGCCTATTAATGATGATATAAAGTTCATAAATTCAAGAGGGCCCAAAATTCAATGTGGAATTGTAAATAAATACAATTTAAAACACTAAATTAAGGAAAAATTAGGTCTATTTAGCTTAGATGGGCCTTAAATCCCATGTGAATGTGTAAAACACATTACAACTCTAGATTAGTCCCACCTTAGTTTACAAACCTCATAAATTTAATCTAAAAGTGTAAATAAATACATTTTACAACATTACATTAAGGAAGAGTTAAGCTAATTTAGCTGAAAAAGGGCCCAAGGCCTAATGTGGATGTGTAAAACACCTCACAACACTAAACCAAGGTGATATTGAGTCCTTTTTGTCATTAATTATTCCCAAATCGAGCAAGGAAAAGGAAAAATTTTCTATTTTTCCATCTAGCCCCCACTTTAGTGAGAGGGTGAACTTGTTTAAAATTCACACTAAAGTAGACATTCAAGAGGGGTCTGAGTGTATCAATGCAGATGGTCTAGGATAACAAAGAATGAGGATGGGATCAAGCCCCTAGGATCAAAGATCCTTATTCAAACCAACATATAAGAAAAAATGGACACACACTAGGTGAATGATTTATAGCAAAACAAGATACACAAACATGCAATGCCAATAAATAAGAGAAAGAAAAACAAAAATAAGAAAAAAATATAAAAAAGGTGGATCAAGCTTTAACTATTTGTCCAACACGTTGTGGATAAGATCTAGGTTAGTTTTCCAAAAATGCATACTCACTCTGAGGCAATAGAACTCTTGGTTGTCTATTGGGTGAGAAGCCCCCAAAGGTGAGAAACATACCCTCATGGCTGGTATGTACTCACACACACACACAAGTGGCTATGGGGAAAGTCATGCCTTGGTCGAGCTTCCTGCTCAAACCATACCAAAGGTATACCTCTTGATAAGTTTGATAAGGTGCTACTCAAAAATGATCTTTTAGTTCCACAAGGAAAGCAAAATTTTGTATTCTTAAAACTCATAGACAAAGAAGATGGCTCCATAGGCATGGAAACTATGTTATGCAATGTGCCCATATAACAGTTGTGAACACGAAATAGTGTAAGGAATGTTCAAAAGGATTTTTCTTAGTTCAAGCAAGTTCTCTTCTTAGATAACATTGTTCCTAATGTCTCCAAGAGAGGAAAAGTCAAAAAAATATCACACTCTTGGAGGAAATAAAACCCAATGACACCACCAAGAAAAGGACGCATCACAAGAAAAAAGAAAATTGCATAGTGAAACATAAGTGTCAATGTATTCCCCCACTTTAAACTTGTTGCTAACACCATTACTGTGAGAAATTTATTTAAAGTAAAAGAAGACATGAGAGCTTAGTCAGAAATCCCTATGCTAAGTCATATGTTTTTGAACCAACTACATTACGAATAAGTATGTCACATGCAAGCCAACTTAGCGCATGTCATCCACATACCAAGCTTGCTCTTATATTTACATGAAAGGTGATCAACTAGCAAAAAGAGACAACAACAAGTGACATACGAGGACAAGGATACTTAACCCCTTTCCCTCACTTAGTGCAGGACAAGGATGAGTCAAAATAAGTATCATTTGGAGGAAATAGGTGCTTCAACACAAGGAAGAGCACCACAATCCTAAAGATGCTGAATTTTATTATGCAAAGCATTACATTCATTATTAGAATGACCATGAGCTCTATGATATGGAAAAAATGAATGTTTGTAGTAAAATTTGTTCTATGTTCTTGGAGGGAGAGTTATCAAATGATCTTGGAGGAGTCTCGACAGGATACCTTCTTGATTAGAAGAAGATGTTCCTTTATTTTGCGACAAAGATATATCTTGCTTAGTACAAGGTGTCATACTTGATGGAGCTTCTAAAATTCTAAGGAATTTTCTCCGTGCCCCTTGGGCTTAGTATCCTTTTAAACCCTTGTCCCCATGAATGAGTAGGGTTTTATTTGCAAATACATGGAAATGTTATAATTTCTAGTTGACCTACTCCATTGATCACTGATCCCTTAAGTCATCTCTTGAGCCACAGTTTCATGTTGGTTTACTAACCCCTTGAGCTCGAGGCACCGATCACCAATTATTCTATTGACTTTAGCTTATTCCCTAAGTCGGGTTTTGATTTTTCCCCAATGACTAGAGCTTAATTCACTCACTTTCAAAGGTAATATCACCATCGGTTAAAAAAATCTTTTCCATTAAATGCTAACATTGTCTAGAGTGCATGTTTAGAGATTCGAAGATCCGAGATGACATCTTAGCCATACCCTACCAGCTTGTGGGTGGTAAGCACCAATAGATTAAAAGTAGCGAGGCTAGTGAAAAGTGGACGCATGTCCCATACGGATGTGGGGCCCAACCTACACTACCAAGCTCGTGGCCCATGGTTCTAGACTGATGGCCGAGATCAGAAGCAAGGGTGAATCTCCATTGTTCCCCACTGGCTTGCAAGGGAAGATGGAGGCTGGTTAAGAGCTACGGGGTCAGTGAGATTGTGACACATGGCTCAAACCTTTCAATTCACAAGATGCATTGGATATGCTAACAAGGAAGTTGGTGTTCAAGATGGATTAATATCATTGATCAAAGACAAGTCAGTGATGCTTCACTAGATTTCAAACCTAGTTAGTCCGGGGAGAACTGTTTGATTTTCCAACTCTTCAGTAGATCAACAAGTAATATTCAAAGTTGGAGAATGACATGTGATAGCCGTTTTATTCTATAAACATTGCACATTAATGGCTAGATTTCTACAAGAGTGATCAAGTTGATCTTAATTCATGTGGAAGCACAAATGCTGGTAATCATGAAGTATGATCTACAAATTTCCATGCAATTGGGAAATAAATGGTGACAGTGCGTATGCCAACGAGTTACCTAGATTATGCATGTGATTTTCTAAACATTGATTATGGGTGCCATCACTTCACACAATAAATACAGAAGGAATAGTTGCTATTCGTGTCATTCACCCTTAGCAATTAGAAGTTTCATGATTAAGAAAAGGTGAGTTTGGGAAATTATCAGATAGGGAAAATGAGTAAACCAGTGAGAAGGTCTACTTGCCTGAGCTCTCAAAAGCTCGACTCTACTATTCATGAAAGTTCCCTAGTCAACAAGCCCAAGCTTGTGCCCACCATATGTAGCAGGAGGTTACATTTCCAAGATGTTAATGCTCAATGGGTAGATGACAAAGGCAAGCAAATAGTGCATTTTGTTACTAGGGCCAGAAGAAAGATAAGGTATGGGTGTGGCTCCTTCAGATGCCAGTATTCATCCATTGACCTCACAAGTAGCTCATTAGAGAATGAGACAAAGACTGAATCTGACTATGCCTAGTACCTCTCAACCTTGGGTCAAAACCTAGCTCCTGGTGAGGGAGTATTATTTGTCCCGCCTTTGGCTGTTAGGACTTCAAGTGGAAGAGATGTTGTGATGAAGGATGGCAAGGTTGAGGAAGGGGTTCAAGTTTCATCCCCAACTCTCTCCACTACTCGGAATGGTCATGTGTACTAGGGCCAGTGTGTGAATGACAAAAGGCCTTCTAGCCTATGAAAGGTGATAAAATTTTTGGTGTTGTTAAGGGTTGCTATGGTGGTGGCTTTGTTTTTACATGCATGGTACATTTTGGTGTTGGATGTCGACTATGTTCCCTTGTGGCGATGTAGGCTCTTGGTTCATTGTAGTGTGAATGGCGACAAAGGGAATTTTTGTGGCACTTTATGTTTCCCCTTTCTGGTGGCGGTTATAATTTCAGTTTTCCCCACTTGCACCATGTTCTTACAAATTCAACACATGGGGAATTTTGAAATGCGAAGCAAATGTAAGATGAAATAAAAATTTCATATTTGAAATTTCATTTGAGCCTGAAGCTTGTGGCTCCCTCATTCTATAAAAGGGAATCCAGGGCTCACTTGTGGGAGGATGAAAATTCTAGTTAGGTTTTGAATCAAATCTACATGAGTAGAATGATAGGAATAGACTAGATAGTTTGTTTTGAGCTTTTGGAAGAATATGTACAAATTATCTTAAATTGTTATGCAGATATGACAAATAAAGATGAATGAACATATAATTATGATATATTTTCTCTCCTTATGTGAATTTTGAATGAAATGCTAATGATATTTTCATTCTTCTTTGGACATCTATTCAAATTTATGTATTTTTTTCCACTTTGATTCAAGTAATCAATTAAATTCTTAAATGGAGTCATAGATTTACAATTATTCGCAAGGGGTTTGATAAGTAGTTATGTATCAAAGAAGGTGAACTCCATAATGCAAAGTTTTTATGAGAGTAGTCCATCCCACCAAATTTTATAGTCATTTATGTGTTACAGGTTCTTGTATATGTGACTCCATTGCCCAATATAATAAGGCATTGATCTATTCCTTAATGATTCACCAAAAGGGTTGATCAAATAATTATCTGATGACCGACCTAAAGTCAGGGTTTAAATGCTTTCTTAAAATTTCATTAATCTTTATAAAAGTTTGTGTTAATTACCATGAGGAATACATTTTGATGAATGGGTAGAAAGTTACTTAGAAACAAGCCAATTTCATAATAATTGTTGCACAATTATCCTTCATTCAAATTGATCTATGAATATGATGTGTTCTATAAAGCATATCTTCAAATGAACACAGTAGGAACACCCTCGGCCCCACAAAACCTAAACCATGGAAGATATCATTCATTGAAAAGATCTTGTTAGTTGGCCAGTCATTTCAAGAGTCTTAAACATGGGAGTTGTCTATCCATTACAAATTTCTTAAGTGCACTGGAAAAAAACCAACAATACTTACGCAAGACTCTTTAGATTGCAAGATTTTGTACTCTCCTTTAGAGGAGGGTGTAAAATATAATGAATTCAAATCATTAGTGTTTTGTGTAGTACCCCTTCGTTTATGCTTATGCTTGTAATCAAGGGAAAATTCCAAATTTGTTAAAGGGGTTGGCACAATAACAATTAAATTCCTATGAAAATAACAAAGCACAAAGGAAGAGATGTGAAGACAAAAGGGATAGTGTTACCCTATGTCTCCACCTTCCATGATTAACCTCTGTTACACCTCCTAGCTTGCAGATAAATAACAAAGCCCTCAGATTTATGAGCAACTATGACTAAAGACTAAGCCCTATGCAAGTGTTGAAGGATTTGCAGAAAATAAAATGACCCTACAATGAGCTAAAATGACTATGACTATTAATGACTATGACCCTAAGTTGATAGCAAGTTGACATAGACTAAGAGTGCAAGAAGTCAAAATGAGCTAGAGACTGAGAGATATGCAAATGAGGTCAAAATTGCCCTTTTATGAAAATTGCAATTTTGAATGTGTGGCCAGGATGAAAAGATGACAAGAACCCTAAGATCAATGCTTAAGATTGAATGTTGATGTGTGCATTAGGGTTAGGTCAAAATTAGGGCAACAGGTAAGAATGAAGGGTGGAGATTGAATTATGAAATAATTCAATCAACGGTCGAAATTAAATGAGAAGTCAAAAGTCAAAAATTAAATTGGAAGATAAGGCTGGCACGGACAAAGAGGTTGCTGGAGGAATTAAATAATAAAATTTATTTACTCCAGGTAACTAGTAAGTAATTAAATAATAAAGATATTATTTAATTATGGAGGAATGTGATAAAAGAATTATTTTGAAATTAAATAATGATTTTAATTCAAAATTCAAAAGAATGGCCAAATTAAATAAATCAAATTTATTTAATTTCAATAGGAGAAAAAGCTAATGAATAATTAAATAATTAAATAAATTATTTAATTATAGTTGAAAATGGACAGAATTAAATAAATAAGAATTTATTTAATTTTTAGAAGGGGCCTTAATTAGTGACGTAATTAAATAAATAAAATTTATTTAATTAATCAAGAAGACATAAATGATAAAGGGAAATGATTATGGAGATTTATTTGGTCAAAGGGAAAGACTTCAAAGGAAGACTTTAGATTAATTAGTGATCTTATTAAATAAATGAAATAATATTTGTTTGTTGCAATAATCAGGAACAAATGACATGAATTAATTAAATGGTATGAATTATTTAATCCAATGGTGAATGTGGACCAAGGACATAATTAAAATAACTACTGGTATGCTAGAATGAAAGTGTTAAAATGAAGCTTGCAGGCCTAGGTCATTTTATCAATAATGCATTTGCCCTCTTTGTCATAGTGTAAGCATGCGTGTGTTGTGACAAAGAAATTAAGTCAAAAATATGCTTGATGAAGATACGGGTATTCTGCCCCCTCAAGAAATTTTTCAAATTTTAGATTCGGTATGAGAAAAATTTACCAAAGGTCAGATAAATCAATTTGGTGGTCAGAAAAACAGCGGCGCAGTCGGTTTCAAATTCTGACATGTTTAAAGCAACGTACGGAGAGGTCAAAGGCGCAGAAATGAGCCTCCAGTATTAACTACAGTTGAAAAATGTCACTTTCACCCTATAAATAGATGGTCAAAGGGGTAAAAGTCAATTCACTTTCACTATTCACCTTGTAAATCTTGAGAGCTCAGAGCAAAAGGTGCAACAGCGACGATGGTGATTCCAGTGACAGAGCACCACGGAGAGATCGTGAGGACCTTCAGATGGCCAGAGGGCTCAGGACCTGCGGTATGTACCCTAAACTTGCTTTGTCATTTTCTTGATTTACATGTTTTTTTATGCTTTCTAGGGTAGTGAATGAATGCGCCGCGACGCATATGCGTTCGCGTAAGCCGCAATTGACTTTGCACTCGCCGCATTTGATGCGTCGCGACGCAAGTGCAAAAACCAAATGAGCCGCTCCACCGGTTTGCACCGCATTCAATTTTTGGTGCAATGCAAGTGCTTAATCGAATCGCAATTGACCGCTCAAAAGCCGCAATCGCAATTCTGCGATGTAACTGATTATTTGAATGCCGCAAGTGAATTTTTGCGCCGCATTTGCAATGGGGCGATGCAAACGCCTAAATTCACGACGCAAGTGCAATATAGCGACGCACTTGACTTGGTGGAATGCATTTGATTTTTCAAACGACGCATTTGTGTTTTTGAGACGCAATTGCTATTTTGCGACGCATTTGCCTGTTTTCTTTCTTTAACTTGTTTTAATGCTTTCATGCCCTAAGTCATTTTCCGTGATGGTCACAGTTGTCCAAAAAGGTGCTAATGCGGTGTTCGTCTTTTTGCAGAGGCAACTTGCCCCTATATATACGAGAGAGAGCAGACCGAGGACCTTTCGGTTTGGCGATCAGCTAGGCCCACGAGAGCGGCGACGATTGATGAGACTCAGTTTATTCCATGTTGCGTTCATGCCTGCCATTCGGGTGAACAGAGGTTTGCTGACGGCGCTATGCGAGAGGTGGCATTCGGAGACCTGTTCCTTTCACCTGCCGACAGGTGAGGCTACCATCACTTTGGAGGACGTCTACCGCATTCTCCGGATTCCGATTCGAGGGGAGTGGATCATGTACGATCCCCGGCATGGTGAGCAAACCTTCCGGATGTATTACCAGGATCAGGGTGCCAGACTCGGCATTGAGGGTTACGAGATCCATTGGGATTTCCTGGTGGAGCATTACAGTCACTTTGATGCATTCCTGGCGACTCTGATTGGTGGCATCTTGGTTCCAGACCAATGAGGACACAGATTTCCGATTGGTTGGGGGGATGTCATGGTCGGCATGCAACGAGATAGGACAGTTTATGCATGGGGTCCTTGTTTGCTGGGGACACTTTATCATCAGCTGCATGACGTTGTGTATAGGAGAGGAGAGAGTATCTCCTGTGGGACCACACTGATGATGATCTGGGCATGGGAGCATATTGCCATATTCCGCCCTCCTATCGACAGACCACAGCTGGCTGCGGGGATGCCTTACTCCTACTACTATGCCGGTGCATTACAGCAGACCTGTATGGGTGAGACAGGGTGGTGGCGGCATCAGATTGATACCATGGTGACCTTCATCTGGAGACCCTACAGGGATTGTGAGATATGGGATGATGAGGACGAGCATCTCAGTTTTTGCAGGCAGTATCGATACCTGATTGGCAGGACAGTACAGACGTCGTTGATTATTGAGATGTATTTGCC
Organism: Sequoia sempervirens; assembly: GCA_007258455.2. NCBI lineage: Eukaryota > Viridiplantae > Streptophyta > Pinopsida > Cupressales > Cupressaceae > Sequoia > Sequoia sempervirens. The sequence goes on from VDFB02374163.1 coordinate 18,524, forward strand.
ACAGCGTGTACTGAGACAGTTCGGGGAGTAGCAGGATGTACCCATGGGGATGGCGGAGTATGCCCGATTGTCTAGAGAGTATGCATGGGGGCCGGCCATCCCAGTGGCCTTCGCGACACAGCAGATCGATGGGTTAGTAGCCCAGGCCTAGGGTTGGAGAGGTGGGGCAGCAGATCCAGGTACCACACTAGCCTATGATCTATGGTGGCAGGCACACCGACCCGTGCCATTGACAGATCCAGACGGGCCAGCACCAGTTGATAGGCGGTCAGTGATTCCACGAGTGCCGCGAGCCAGACGAGGGGGCAGAGGCAGAGATGGGGGCAGAGGCAGAGGCAGGGGTAGGGGCAAGGATGGAGATGGAGGGAGGGGTGGTGATGGAGGGAGGGACGGAGGCAGGGGTGATGATGGAGGACAAGGTGGAGACGGAGGTCGGGGTGATGATGGAGGTCGAGGTGGAGACGGGGGTCGTGGTGGAGACGGAGGTTGAGGTGGAGATGACGGAGGAGATGGCAGGAGGCGACGGCGGGATGGACAGGTACCAGGTCGCATGGTGTGACAGCACGTGGCGAGGGTAGCATTAGATGCTATCCCTGAGGTTGGTGAGGAGGGGGAGATGGAGGAGCAGCCCAGACAGGAGAGAGAGGGCGAGGGGAGATAGGAGGGGTAGCTAGAGGTGGGGGGACGGGAGGAGGTGGAGGGGGAGAGACAGGAGGAGGATGTCAGGGCCCCAGAGGTGGATGTGGCAGGAGAGGAGGAGGCGAAGGGGGAGAGACAGGAGACGGAGGTGGCAGGAGAGGAGGAGACGGCAGTGGCAGGAGAGGAGGATGATGATGATGATGAGGAGGATGAGGCCATAGGTGAGGCAGAGAGAGTCCTCAGATGGCAGATGGTGGAGGGTGAGGAGGAGATACCATCTCCAGAGTTGCCACCGGATGCA